>JAACYV020000018.1:0-14767 GCA_009936425.2 Chrysaora fuscescens
TAACTACCAACACGGTATCCATTTTCACCTGCGTGGTGAGAGACTTCCCTAAGGATGCTATTTCTTTCTCTTTAATCACAGATGACATGACGGTACCACAGACCCACAACTTTCTGGCTGTTTTTTTAGCATGCTAAACCACTTGGCCACAAAGAGTTGAGGTTCAACAGCAGGGTTCTTTCGGCAACCAAATCTTCACAAATTAGGACTATTTTGTAACGAAAATATCTAACCAAACATGGTAAGAGGAAATAGAAGTGATAAAAGGACAAAAAAATATGATACTCATTTTACCCTTTCCATTTCATAGACTTAACCAATTAACCTCTTTACTTGACTTATTCAAATCATACATTTTGAAATTGCTTACTCAGATGGTGAATAGTAAAAAATCTAAATGTTCTGTGAAGCAAATATTTGATGATTTTGTGTCTTTGGCTTTGTCAATGAGAGTAAATTTTAATTTATTTTTTGAAATTGATTTGTATGCTGGTGAGTGCATGTGATTCAATTTTTTGCTTCATTTTTCTCAAATCAATTTGTCACATCAAGGAGGGGGAGGAGGAGAGACAACAGCAAATGTGATTCACAAGCTGTGCAATGCAATACTAAAGACCAAAGAGTGGCCAAGTCACTGATAACAAAGAAGGCAAACAGCAGGAAGTGCCCAGATTACCGGTTAGTAAGCCTGATCAGCCATGCTTCAAAAGTGTTGCTGAAGATAATTTGAAGCAGATAAGTAGTAGAACAAACACAAACTGTGAGAATACTAAATAAGAGGGCAAGGGACACAGGAAGCCTGATTATTCACAACTTTATTGTTTGGCAAGAGTTTTGCAAGATGCATTTTGGCACACTGATGATAAATTGGCAAATGTTGGAACATTTTGATGGAGGAGTCAGTTGTGCTGGGAGAAAAATTACAGAATTAAGGTTTGGTGACGACACTGGCTTCATGCAAGAAACTGAAAGTGGTATTCAGGAAGGTAGTAGGGTAGAAGCTGCTTCGAAGAGATATGGATTGGAGACCAACGCAGAGAAGGGCAAAGAAATGGTGGTTGGAAAAAAAGAGGACGTCAATGGTGAAGAAATGAATGTATATTTGTCGGAAATAATTTAAAACAAACACAATTTGAACTCCCAACTAGAAACTAGTGTATAGGGTATAATGGTACAGTGGTTAATAATATTGAGGAATTACTGGTTAATAATAAAAAGGAATAATAAGGTATGCTCTTAGAGCCAAAAATGGAAAGCATTATTTTAGGATCCTTTTTTGGGAAGCATTAATACAGTCATAGTATGCTTGAATTCTTTTGTAGAAACTCTTTGCATACTTATGATCTCTAAAGATGTGGTCAATTTTGCAGTGTCTCCGGTGCTTAGCAATAGACATCTGCTTACATCACATGTGGCATCATATTGTGTTATTTTATCTTGTTATTATTAATTTAAATTTACCCTGGTTACCTTATTTTTGGAATTCATCATCATTGTAAATAGAATCTTAACTTAGGCATTTTCAGTTAAATGGATTTTGTAGTTATCCCAACCACAGTTTAATACAGGAAAAGCCATATAGAAACAAGAAAACCAGATAAGTTTTATCTTCTAAACTTAACAGTGCGATTGTCAAAATATTTTTAGATAGAAAATAGCTCAGTCAGGTAATTGCCAAAAGCTCATAAATGTTGATAGAATAGAAATCAATAGATTAATAGAAATCAGCTTTGATGGTAAACAATCATTTCTAAGCTAGATACAGAATATCTAAGCTTAGAAAATATTCAGTAATAATTTGCTATTTCGACAACATGTTATTCACAGGTATGTTTATCATTCATGTTGCAGATACAGCAAACAAACTTCATTTGAATTTAAATTAAATTGCAACACCACCTATATCATTTATGTTTGATTTGAAATACCTGTACTGCTATTTCCTGTACTTGAATCTGGTGCCACAAATGATCTTGATAAGTAAGCCTAAAAAATCACTGCATGACTGAGTCTGGTATGAAACTGTTACATTCTGAAACTTAGATTTTATTATAAATTTAATTTTAACCTCTTATTTACATGGAATTAAGGTCAAAATGCTGACAAAATGAAAAAGTTTCTATATATAAAATATCAATTATAAGAAAGACAATATATAGTCTTCAATCTAATTGTTGAAGCAGCCTCTTCAAGGCTTGACCTTCTACACTGAATATGGTTCGTATCATAGATCATTCAAATATATTCTGCAGATTTACATGTGTCAAGTGCCTTCCATTAACTAACTATATATGAGGAGCAACTGTGATTATTGCAGCTTTTAGTAGTTATAAACTTAATTGTCTGGTAGTGAAATCTGGCATGTAAATTGAATTGTCGACATGCAAGGAATGTTATTATTGAATGTGTGGGTTTCTGAGTCCTTTACTGAACAAAAGCATTGTTGTTGGTTTAGTACTATATTTTTTAACTTCTCAGTTGCATTTTTGTCTGGCAATGGGTCTGGTTTCTTTTTCCACACACCTTTTATAGTCTTATAACAAGGGTGCTATTTGACAGGTGCAAAGAAGATTTTAAGTTAAGTTGAAATTTACTGCATTTATCTTGCTTTAAAGGGCCCTGTTAATGTCTATTTGTCCTTAATAGATTAAACAATTTAAAATTGTGTCTTTTCTAGGGGTAAATGAAAGCAAAGAGGCATATAAAAATCTGGTAACCTTATTGGTAATTGTTGACCTTATATGTAACTATTATTTTCTTTTCATTCGTGTTTTGCGTATAGGGATATGCAAACCTAATGAAAGAAATTTTTCTAAATTACTAATAGATCCTATGTTACTATGGCCTAATGTAGGAATGTATGTATGATACACAAATGGCAATATATACACATTATCAGTAGGTAAATATTACTTGGTTACTGGCATCCTGCTTCCCATAGTTATTCTTTTGTCGTAATTTGTGGAGATACTTCCTATTTTCAGCTCGATTGGTCGAGTCAACATTAGATGTAGGGGTGGTAGTTCCTACTGGCTTTTTCCAGCTTCGACGATTCTCGAAATCATTGCTTGTTTTTGAGGTAGATGGAACAAATTCGGGGGCACTTGCATGAAGTGCAAATGACTCAACCGAAAAATTAGGCCTCATTTCCAAACCAGTATACTCAGAGCCAGGTTTTGCATCTTCCAAATATGTGACAGTGTTCCTTTGTGATACATAATTGCTAGAAGACGAAGGGAGAAATTCTTTGGCATCCAACGAAAGCCTGAAAGCCATTTCGGCTATGAAACTGTATAGGCCTTCTATTACACTTGAAGATACCTTCCTGCTTCCATTGTGGCAATTGTTGCAGCCGTCAGTCATTGAACGAAATCGCACACAGGGCGACAAGATGACCAGATTACTAGTCTTGACTCTGAGAAATTCTGATACGGGCAAAAATATCAGATTTATCTTTCATAAAAAAAAACGTTTATGCTTTATGTATAAGCAATTCCAAAAAAAACCTTCAAACCCTTTAACTTCTCTCCATAGGCAGATCACAACAATATGATCATTAAAGTTCTTGATGTTAACTTATTATTATTAGATTTTTCGAAAAGAAATGACATATCAGCTTTGTAACTCATGGTTACACTGTACCTCACACAGCTTAGAATATTATGGAATAATGTAGTTGCAGATGCTTGTTTTTCACCCTAGCTCTGTTTATTTCATTATAGGTTTATAGGTTCTTATGCATTGAAAGGGCTTGATGGTAGGGCCAGCTATAGTTATAACGTGTTTAGGTTTAGTTCTTGATTCGGAGAAGCTTGAACCACGAGTTGCAGAAGTAAAACTGGATGGAATTTAGACATAAACTCATTTTCTAGGGCTCCTACACTTTTGTTGCTAGGCTGTTGTTTTTGCAAGACCCTTTTTATACCTCTTTGTGCCTCTCTGTTTAATTGATCGCGCTTCCTAGGTCAGCGAGCTTCACCATAACATTTTTTTTGGCAGAGCTAACTCTGCTAGCTACTTTTGTCGCCTAGTTTTCTTCGAAATGCCTGGGACGCAGCTTACACTAGCCTCTTGGCACTTTGCAATGGCCTAGTCGTTATGAATTTCGGTTCATTTAAACCTATGAATGTATTAGGTCCTAGTTGCTGCTTATTTTGTTTTTGATATTTCTTTTTGTTGTGTGTTGCCTACTTTATTCCATAGCATTTGTGTTATTAGGTCATTGACACATCAAGGTGGTGATTTTAATTATCGTTTTGCTGCGTGTTCGCTGCTCTATCATTTTTTTTACAGATAATTCTTCTCCCCAATCACTGGTTTGCAAGCAGCTGTGGCTTTTCCTACAGTTTTCCTCACTATTTCTTTCTACTGGTGTGGTTGGTGAATTGGGTCGACACATTTCGGTGTCAATCCCCAACCGTACATCAATTAGTTATGCAGGCAACAAAGGGCTGGTGCATCGCATGCCCAGTTCCCTGCATTAGATAATATGCCTTCTTGTGAGTGTAATGTAGTGATTGATGGTTGTAATTGAATATATCAAGCTGTGCACAGCTTGCTCTAGGATTCTCTAAATCAATACTCTGGTTGCTGTTGATTACAAAAATATTACAGCTCATTCGTAGTCTCTTTTATCTTCTATGTTATTAACTCTTATCAACAAGAAATCAAGGGCGGACGCAGGTTATCCGATTCATAAGATATTTCTTCTCAACCTACTGGGTATAGACCGTTTCTTGGTCGGATGAATAATCAAATTGTTCAATTGGCAAAATAAGTAAATTATGAAACCTTGATGTCAAATGGTTTTATATCTTTTAACCCTTCTCCCAGAGTTATTTCAAGAGAGTGATGCCATCTAAATCTCCTTTCGTAAACAACTCTTTAAGTACTTCTAAATTTGTATTAATATTTCTTTGAACAAACAAGACGAAAAAGAGAGAAAACTTAAGCCTTCTAACTTTAAGAAAGTCAGTATACCAAGGACGGTAAACTCCGCGCGCTCATATTCAGCACATTTTCCATCAATGATTTGAAACGTGGGACTCCCATGTGGAACTTTATCAAGTACCCTATGGAAGGTATGCTGCTGCTGGATAAGAAATTTCTAATATAGAAATACTACCGTAAAATCTCTATTAGTTCAGTGGATATAGCTATCCTGAAATTGTTCAGTTTGTGTTAAAATCATGAAACTTGGCAGACTTATACAGCTTTGTGTACCGATCACTTGATTTGGAGCCACTCCAGGAAAACGCTTATGACGACATTATGACGTCAGTATGACGCCACAGTAACAAAACATTATAGCCAATGATCTAGCCAAAGATCAAATCCAATACTGACAAAAGTGACAACTAGAGAGCTAATTGCTAATGATATCATAAAACCAACTGTCGACGTCATAGCTTCCTCTATTGTATATTGTCATCAGATTAGACTATAAGAAAGAATCTTCCGTCTGATTGAGGCCAAAAGTACTATTTGATCATTGTAACATTGATCATTGTGGAGATTTTATAGCCTAAGATACAATTTGATCAAGATGGCTATATTCAATACCGTATCAATGACAATGTGCCTTTAAAGTCACCTAACTGAAACTGAACAAAGGTAAATGAAAATACAGCAGTGTCGCGCATATAAGAAATAATTTTTTTAAGTTCAGGTCTGACGCGTTTCATAAAAAGTGAGATAAACTTCAAATCAGGATAAAGTTTCTTACTAAAAAAATAATGTACTATCGATCAGCAACACGGACAAGAGCTCTATGATTGTGAACAAAAACAGATAATTTCTACAAGTATTTGTAAATTTTCACTTCCAGGAGTTGCTAAAAGATGCAGAAAGGTATTTTGCTGAATTTGCACAGGAAACAAGCCAATAAGAAACAATTTTTTTCAGAACTTGTAAAATGGGGTATTATTTTGAAAATCAGTGTCTGTGTTTGTAAAGTTTGCGTTTCTTCTATGCAAAACACTATTTTATAGCTATGAATGGCTAAGAATAGTGTACCAAGAGAGGCAATCACCCTGTTCTGTTCGAAACGCTATGAAAGTAAATCATAGCTTGGTCACCACTCATGATCAGTTCGACTAACGTGGAGCATCAATTTGAATTGAATACCAGTTTTATTTTGTAACTAAACTCAATTGCGGATGCTTGATAATAACCATATCTTCATCAGCGGTGACCAGGGCATTTCGCTCAACTGAAACAAAAGACTGTGTGACAGTCGGAACAGTTTTCCAAGTGTTCATCACAGATCTCTTTCCTTTTCCGGTGGAAAAGGACCACAGCCAGTGAATGTATGAAACGTAGGTAATGCAAGGGCATTTTCCTCACTTTAAAGGAGAACCGAAATGCCAAAACTATTTTTTTGATATTTGTTAGATATTGGTTCGATAAATTGAAAACCGTTTGGATGACCTTTATCATGCAAGCGGTTCTTTAGTTATAAGCTTTCAAATTGCTAAAAAAGACAACGGAAATTAATCCCGACATTTTTCCAAAGATTCTTGAAAATGAGACGAAAACTGCGCAAAAGCTTTTGACGTCACAAGTGAAATTTTGGTCAAGTTGATGTCAGTCATTACAGGAAATTCATTAATTTGTTGAGAAGGAAGGGTTTAGGTTTAGCGTTAGTTTTTAGGTGAATCAATCGATTTGACGTGTTAAAAATTTTCGAAGTTTCGAAGACAATATCTTTCAGAATTTTATAAAGGTTTAAACTGCCTGACATAGACCATTAATTTTTATATAGCTATATATCAACAGTAATACATAGGCTACCATGTATTATTTCTATTATTTTATATTGTAGCTATAACATAATATGTGATCTCGTATGTTAGTATCACAATTTATTAAAGCTATTTAATATCAGCTGTGTTGGTGCTCGCTCAGTCACAAAAATGTACTTCTTTTCAGTTTCCCTTGAGTGTCGTGGTGCATCCTCTTCTTACTGTGGTTGCGGGGCTAGCACATTTGCTTCTGCTGTTGAACATTATCTGTCTGTAAAATACCATAAGGAAATATTCAATGCTACCATTTATATATTTTACGGAATTTTGTGACTCACAAAAAGTGACGCATCCGCAGACATTTTTTGTGTAATTTATTGAGTTGGAACTCACTAATGAAGAGGCAATGCTATGGCAAACATCATATTTTGAAGCAAGTAATCATTCTGCAGTTTAAAAGCAAACATCGAATTTGGCATTTATGAATGGCCTCACAAATCAATTTTTGGAAGTGTCTCCGATTCCAAAAATGACAAATCCATTGACACCAAATTTCGTGCTTTTAACATAAAGTGAACAGTTTTAATTTTTTAGTGCATAGCCATTGGAGGCTTCTTTAATTTTCAAAGTTTAATTTTTCAGGTGGGCTTATTTGAGAGGTGGGCTTATTTAAAATGGAATATGGATCGATCGTTGCAGAATCTTACACTGCGCTGTGTAATTCCCGAGGGCTGTTAAAAAGACGTTTAAAACAGAAAAACAGAACTGGAGAAGAGAGTTGTGACTCTCAAGCATATGAAATTAGAAATTGCCAATGTTACGATGAAAATCATGAGGTATCACTTAATCTTTTCACTTTTTTCTGAAGTCTTTCCTGTATAAAAATAGGGGGCGGGTGCTTATTATAGAGGGGCCTTAGTAGGGAGTAAGGGCGTAATAGAGCTATTACCTTAATAATAGTGACGAGGTCATTCTCATTTCTGATTGCATGACCGCCCTTTACAGACTGCTCCCTGTGTTATCACCTCTTATGGAGAACTTTTTAAGCCTCGCCTGGACACGAATTAGGGATGAATGATTGTTGACAATAGTTCGTTTACAATATGTGAATGAAATTTGCTCACAAAATTCGATGAAAGTTTAGGTTTTCATAAGTGATACTGTCTTGACATAGTCCGTTATCACGGGAACATATTTTTTTTAATGTTCTTGCAAGTACTCCTTCTTTGCTAAGCCATACTATGCGTACAACTGATTTGTTTTGTTTTTTTTTCTTGGTCCCCAGGTGGGGGACTTGGAAGTTCAAGATAACGTAACCGTTCCAAAAGCTTAAATTTAAAGTAGCTTTTTCTATAAGCAGCAATAAAAATAAGTCTATTGTTCCAGAAACAAAAGCTAAGTGCCTGAAAGTGCCTCATTTAAGATCAGCAATGAGTAAGCAAGTTTAATTCATACTGTATGTAGAAATAAAGGCAGGATTGGGAGAACTTCTCCTTGTGAGAATAGTATGAATTGCAATCTGCTATGATTAGTTTGCATAATTTATTTGCATTGAGGAAAGTGAATAACTGGTTGTTTTCTGTTGTTACAGGATCATACTAACAACAATTCAATTCATCAAACTTTGTTAAGGCTCCACCATCTAGTAGTATCATTTCCCACTGCCCTAAGTGTATATTTGAGAATGTTTCTACCCTAAAGGGTAGTAAATTGTAAAAAATTACGACCCAGAATTTTGCAACGGATACGTCACCTTAAACTCCTCCCCACACCTGGGGTATCCCCAAACGTCAAGGTAAATGTAGTTGTGGCAGATCATTCCTCTTCCTTGTTTGTAATATGGGTAGGCCATTTCCCGAGCATTGATTAGGTTGAGAAATTGCTTATCCCTTTCCCATTCATTTTTGTGCAGGATTTCAATTGGAGAAAATGAAAATCGCATCCAAAATTGCATCCTTTATTACATAATTGAAATACTTGTTAAGAATGTAAAGTATGTTAAAACCAACCTGGTTTTCCTCCGGGTTAAACTAAACCATGGCGAACCCAGTTTCGTCCACACTGCTATTTGTTAATTTTAAAGTGTGGACAAAAAACCCAGATCGAACACAAATTAGCTGATTGACGTTGAGATTGGTTTATACGGTTCAGAATTTTTATTTTTTTAATATTGAAAAATTTATGGTGACAGTGTGTTGTTTGTTAAAAAGAAGAGAATCAGCCAAAGAGAAAGCTATTCGTTTCGAAAAGATAAGAGCATCATTCATCTTTTTGACTAGCTTTTTGTTTTTAGTTTTGTTTTTTACTGGAAACTTGAAATGTAAGGTGGAACCATTCATACTGTAGAATAATAAATTTGCAAGAATGGCGCGCATTTGAGCTCAATTAGTGACATGATGCGTATGCGTTAATACAAAACTAACCTGGGTTCCCCCGTGGTTTGTGTCCACGCTATGTTTTCAGATCCTAACCTGGGCTCGACCAAGGTCGATCAAGGTCGAACCCAACTCTGAAGCTGGGTTGAACTAACCCAGGTCGAACCCAGGTTAGTTGTATCCCACACTACAAAATCTAACCTACATTAGCGAAAACCGTGGGTGAACCCAGGTTAGTTTGGACAGTGTGGACAGGGCTTAAAGCCCTGGCCAAAAGACTAAACATTTCACTAAACATTTGAAAAATGGATAGTAGTTGGAACAGCTCATACGAAAAAAAAAATCAAAGCAACTTCAAGACAAACTATCAAGACTCAGATTACATAGAGTCTCAAGACGACGAAAGTTGTGATGGGCCTAGCCTTCATGAAGAGGCCGTTTCTTCCATGAGATGTATTCTTCTGAAGGCAAAGAGAGTGTCGAAGACAAGTTCTTCTGTGCAAAACATGAAAAGAGAAAAGAATATGCCCCAAAAAAATAAAAATGAATGATCGTCAACAAACAAAGCTAAAGTGCAGTCAGCTTGTACCCAGAGAAACTGACAGTTCTGCAGATGGGGAAGACCAGGACAGTCAGGTAGATTCTCTTAACCCAACAAAAAGGAGGGCAAAGGCTGGAAAAGATGTCTCATCAAAGGTAACCAAAAAATGGACTCTTGGACAGACCTTCAATCTTATTGGCCTTCTAGAGGAGAAAACTTGCCTTTGGGACATTTTTCTAAAGGACTGTATGTGCAGGGAAACAAAATCAAAGGCATTGGAAGATATGGAGTAGCTACCAGTTAAGTATAACAGCAGCAGAGATTAAAGCAAAAAGAAGTCAGTTGGGTAATATCCAAAGAAATATCCAAAGTAAATTAAACAAAATCAGGCCAGGGAACCAGCGAACTCTAGAAGCCATGCTGGATCTATTACGACAGACTTCAATTTTTGCAGCCTGTAATGCAGGCTGGAAGAAGCAGGGATAATTTACAGGGCACGCTATGCGAAAGCCAAAAACAGGATATAGCTAGTCAAAAGAGTGCTGAAACTGAAAATTCACCAACTATGGTGAATAAAAAGATGGCTCCAAAAGGGCACTTGAAGATCAAAAACAAGAACTTATGAGTTCTTGCATAAATGCTTTAAAGGAGCCAGCACAGGAAAAGCCTTCTCAGAGCTGCCCTTCTTCCATTCTTGTGTCGAAAAAAACTAGGGCAAATGGAAAAACGTGCTTTTCGATGTTGAAATGAATGGAATGGCCCATCCAGCCCTTTTTAACAACAGAGCCTGTCCATCAGGGTGATATGCAAAGCTTCCCTCAAATGAACACAGGTATGCAAATGAACAATGAAACATACTTATCATATCTACAATCATAACTCTTAGCACTTCACTTGCAATAATTTTTTTGTTCTTATATTAGCAAGATTCATTTTTATTTATATCTTCAATTGCTCTATTTCTCAAGTTTGTAAAAGAATGTAATGATAGTTATGCAGTATGCGCCACAACCGTTTTGTAACATGTATGAGAATCTGGTCTACGGCTCTCTTCGTGTTCGATGACTGTGAACTACGTTATGTTATGTTTTATCTAGTTGTATACTTTTCAAGAGTACAGTCGTGTTTCTCGTGTTTCTCTGATTAGTTTTACTAAACGTGGTACTATTGTAGTAATATATAATCCTAACAGTTTTTAGTACTTAAATCAATGTTTGCCTTCTTACCTTCTTCTTGTTTGCCTTCTTACCTTCTTCTTGTTGCTGTTACTTGATATGCTAACTTGAATATATTTCTGTGTTTTCATACATGTAATCCTTTTCTCTACCTCTATCAAAGAAAGACTTTATCAAACAAAGCAAAAATTAAGAAATACAAGTTAAGACTCCCAGTTAAGTAATACCTAGTTAAGAACAGGTGAACAATCATTTATTTTCTAAATTTAAGGATAATTCCAAAGCAAAAAACTGTCACATATTGTTCAGCATTTGCCCTACTGCCATAAAACAGTTCCTTCATTGGAAACATAGTCTTTAGTGTTTCTCTGACATTCTTTGCACTCATACAGTAAATTCTCGAATCGGCCCCCCCCCCTCGAATAAGCCCCCCCCCCTTCTGGAATAAGCCCCCACCCCTGACATGTTGATTTTGGCTTTTTGAGTCCATATCTGTACTTTATCGAGCTATGACAGAAAAATCACCCTTTCGGTTGATGATGAATCACTAAATGTATAATAAATGATGATGATTTTATTAATAATTTTATAAGCCCCCTCTCGTTGAAGCCCCTCCCCTCGATTCAGCCTCCCTCCAAAATAATCAAAAATAATTAAGCCCCTAGGGGGCTAATTCGCTGATTTACGGTACTGGCGTTGTGCCCTGTTGCGGGTACACTAGTAGGTACGAGTGATGCTGTTGGGGGGTTCTGACGCCACATTCCTTGGATGACTTCTTCATCTTTTTCAATGGAATCGATTAACCAAAATGGGCAATATATTCCTTTTGATGCACTTCTGTGCAAGTAATTGTGAAGTATCAAAGTTAGATATTCCACAATTTTGGAGAGAGAAATATTACTCCTCTAAACAGGCGCCAGCGGATTGCAATGATCCCAAATAGATTCCTTGATATTCTACGGGCTCTGCTATGTCTATAGTTATTAATTCTTCTTTTTTTCACACAACCCTGTTTGAGGGTATGGCATTCATCATGTTTTTTTTCAGTGCAAATGCATTATCAGCAACAAAAAAATATGGCACTCTTTCAGTGCCAAACGGAAGACAGCTTGGTGGAGGTAAATTAATAGTGCCATTCTCTATAGATTTCGCTAAACTACACTTGTTCCACAGTCCACCATCTAATAGCCTCCCACTTGTGCCTTCATCAGCATATATGAACTCATAGTTCGGGCCGGCAGCTGCCTAAAGCACTAGCAAAAGCACAATCTATTGACTGCGTCTGCTTGTAATTGTAGTAATGTGACCCAGCACTTGTGGGTGGCTGAATTACAATATGTTTGCCATGTATGGCTTCAACACAGTTTGGAGACTGCCATCTTTCGCCAAACTGTTTAGCAATTTCAAGCCATTCCTCTGCAATTGAAGACAAACTTTTCTGTTCAAATTATCAACAAGATAATGATAGGTCCCCTGTTATTTGTTTTGTTAGTGGTATTTTAGGAAAAGATGAGTTGTTCCTAATATATTCACATGATAAACTATTACATCCAACGTTGCTTGCTACTTCGGGTCTCCTTATTTAACGTGCAGGGAACACGGAACCAGAGAGAGACGTGTTTGTCGTTGAGCTAATTATTCTGACTAATTAATTATTATAAACACACATAATTAAATACATAATGGAGAATTTGGTGAGAAGAGGTGATGATAGGAAGTAGTGGAGCAAGAAGACGTGACAGAGCGCACGAGGTGAGAGAACGTGAGATGGTGCATGTCAAGAAGAGAAACGTCTAGAAAAAGAAAGGGCCTGAAAATAGAATTGAAACTACACTACATCAGGTAATTTATGATCTATAGTCTATACTAGTGGATGTGTCGTTTTCGATATTCTGAGCAAGGGGTGGATTATAGCCAAGTTATAATTATTGTTGGTAATTATTAAACTGAGGTCCCTCTGTGGTTTCCATTTACTAAAACATTGACCCCTCGATAAATACTTTTCTTACGCGCTCCATGCCACTGCGTGGAATCTTCGCTGAAACTCCTGCGTCTTTTCCATCCTTAAGTCACTGAAACCTCGAAAGAAAAAAATATTTTATATTTATTTGCATTTTACCGCTGGGCGGCTCCTTCGTTCCTGCCCAATATTGCCTCAAATGAGTGAATTTTGATATAGGTCCTCAATTCCGCATAATTCCAGCTCACTCGGTTCCTGTGTCCTTCCCTTGCAAAAATCATGAATTACCGCACAATCAATGCACAGTCAACTCGACATTCGTCGTGGCGACCACGGAATCAGTTGACATTTGATAGGCAGCGTGCACAAAATCGTATGGACATTTGATAGACAACAGAGGAATGCATCCTTTGTCTTCTCACAGCATTTGAAATAAAGGAAAAGCTATGCCAACAACAACAGGCAACTCCGTCGAAAAATTTCTCGATAACTCGTAAGAAATTTACGTAAATAAGATGACATAAAGCAAGCAGACCTTCCAGTCTTTCGTGGTGCGAAAGAATTTTTCGAAAAAACGGAATTTGCTGCAAGCAAGATCCGAAGCAGTATAGCTGAAGAGCCTTTGAGAATCTTAGATGGATATTCGTTTTAGGTCGAAGATGGCGAGCCCGTGAGAAGTAAGTTTACAAAATAAAATAGGTTTGACACTGTTCAGGCAGTGGGGGGTGTCGACTTGGGGTGAATGGAGGGAAAAAAAAAAACGCCAACCGTAAAACGGTGCAGTATTAAACAAAGGAATTCCTGAAACATGATCTAAATGATCTTCAACTAAATTACATCAGCGCTTCAATTATATCAGCTGTTCGCTATCCGATTTTTATGTACGCTTAATACAGACCAAGTGAACTTACACCACATTAAAAAAAAAAATTAAAAAAAAGGAAACTTTTTTCAAGAAAAATAAAGATGACAAGTCGCAAAGTACTAATCTTTGCAGGCATATTGAAAACTTACATGAAATTACTACAAATGCTCCTAATCAAAGAAATAGAAATATAAGGGATGCCCTTGCTAAGGAGGAGACTAGTATTCCGAGAAAGAGAAACATTCCAAGTTGCAAAGTGCTAATCATTGCATAGCTATTGAAAACGTAAATTCTCTTGTTTGAAAAAGATTCAAAGAATTTTCCTGCTCAAACAAAGCAACAAATGGCCATTTAAGGCTATTGACGCTAAGACAGAAACTTCAGCAGATTCAGTTTTGAAAATCAGCTAAACTTGGTTAGGAGAATGAATATCTTCCGTATTGTTTCGAAGCCAAGTCTCTTGTTGGGGTGCAATCATGTTCTATTCAGAAATTGGTGGTTTTATATTAGAATTAGGGCAGTGTTTGCTAATAATCCCATTTGATATGCAGGAATAGTGCATCATTTACTCAGAAAAACTTTCAAGAATATGGTCAAATATGGCATGATGGATTGAATTATTTATTATTATATACACTTGTTATCTTGGTTATGTGTGGACCGCAGAGAAAAAACGAATAGCAAAAGATAATCTATGTAGAGTGATCGTGTTCCTTGCTATTGATGTTACTAGATCTGGTGGTTCATTTTGCCTTTTTTGCGTAGGATTACAGAGAAATGAAATGACTAGGAAGAAGGCTATTAATATATAAACAGATAGCTACGTGAATAAGTAAGATCTCAGTTTTGAAGAGATTATACTGCAAACGATTGTAAGTATTCGATTATGCACAAGGAAACGCTTAACATTCTCCCTTCTGTGAGATTCATATGTACATATAGCTATTGCTTTTCGAAAAAAGTTTTTGTCTCTAATATTAGTCTAACAATATCAATTAAGCAGGATTTTTTATGATTTTCTCGTTTATGTGCTTTTGAAGTACCTTTTGTTTTGATAGAATTCGTCTACAGCGTGTTATTTGGAGGAAGCAATGGTCTTCAAGGAAGT
>JAACYV020000351.1:0-14739 GCA_009936425.2 Chrysaora fuscescens
GCGGACCCAAACGGGTACGGTTAGCGGACCCAAACGGGTACGGATCCAGGTGGTCCCGTGTAAACGCAAGGCCTATCTGTAACAGTTTGGGTATCTGTAACTCGTGTAAACGGGGTCTAATATAAACAGGGAGTTAGCAGATTTATCGATGCGTTATCGAATGTTTGAATAAGATCAGACAGTTTTTAAATAAAGACCTTGAAGAAGAACTGTGAGCCAGAAATATCGAGAGAGAATTAAACTAAAGGTTAAAGCCAAAATCAAGTGAGATCGTTTTTTATTTTGTTCTGTTTATGTTTGATTTTTCCTTCGATGCTGGAGAGGTTTTGCGCAAGTTAACTTGTAATTTGAGGTTGCTCTTTGTGTAGCTACATTCACGACTTATTAACTTATTTATGTGTGCGTAGAAAAATATGAATTTTGATATCATTACTTCACGATTTATTCCATACGTTTGGTGGGGATTCTAGCCTTATTCACTACAAAAGTTGCATCACAAACGTTGTCTGTGATTTTAACAAACGTTGAGGGTTTATGAAATAAATCTGCGATATTTATCATGTCAGCCACAAGAGGAAAGACACTGAGGGAAAAATTTTAAGCAAACCGGCGAGAGGATGGATGTGGCGAAAGTGAAAATAAAGTGAACCTCACTTCGAAGCATTCTTCCTTCCAGTCTACCCTAAAGAAATTGGCATATTTTGATAAATCTGCCAACAACATTTTGCGAGAGGGAGGAGGGGCAAAGATTCATCGTCATAAAAAACCTTTGGGATCTAAAATAGACGAGTGTTTGGATCCAATTCAGTCCATTCAGGGGGATCTATATCGATTTAGAAGAACCTGAAGAAGCCTTGGATGACTGGACACAGGAGGCAAAAGCGTTCTTGGAGCCATATGAAGGCTCGATTAATGATCTTGATTTAAATTTATCAGCATGTGAAAACCAAATTAGGGAGAGTCAGAGAGAGGAGCGACTCGAACACAAAACTAGTATAAAAGCGAGGCTGAGAAGAGAAGAGGAAGAATCTGAGGTTGAATGGCAGGCTAGACAGCAAATATTTGTGCTGGAGCTTAAAAGGGGAAAAATTGATTTTGCAGAAACAAAGCGTTTTAAAACTAGCTAGGATTTCTGTTCTACAGATCTCAGTTTTAGGGAACTCATTTAGACTGGGTTGGATTATGCAGCATCTTTCGTACACAAATTGATGAAGCCCTAATAAATGATGAAGCTAATTATCATATTTGAAGGAATTTGTCGTTCCTAAAGTTCGATTCACAATTGAAAAGCTTCCAGTTGACAGTGAAGGGTACAAACGAGCAAAAACAATTTCAAAGAGGTATGAACATCTGGCAGAGGTTGTGAATACAACAGATGTTCGCCTTACCAATCATTCAGGGAACATCTCATCCTAAAATCCATGATCTTTATGATCAGCTTTCTTGTCATGTTCAAGCTTTAGACACCCTGAGTCAACTAGGGAATGAAAGAGGAAATGTGCGCATGACATTAGACAAACTAGTGCAAATATCACGAGAATAGATCCAGAGTTGAAGGAATGGGGTTTTCAGAAGTTGCTTGTGGCTCTATGAAGGTGGATAGATAAAAACCCTTTGCATACCGGAGACAGAGAAAACGTATTCAGCAAGGGACCCGACCAAACAAGAATCATTCGTTTATTGTGATAAAAGTGATCACAGAAGTTCAGACTTTGAAAAGTTCAGTGAAAACTGTGGTGGACAGGAGAAAGATGCTGAATAGCAAACGACTGTACTTTAACTGCACTGGGGAGAAGCACAAAGCAAGCGATTGTAAAATCAAAAAAAATTGTCGGTTCTGTCATAAGAGACACACTTCTATATGTGAGGACAATCAAATAGAGCCAGGAATGACAGCTGCTAACAACAATCGCGTGATTCATCCAGTGGTTGTGATCAAGTTTAAAGGGCTCAAATATAGGGCACTCCTAGACTCAGGATCAAGCTGAGCTACATCTCATCAACACAGTATTTGACCAAAGAGAATTCCATAAGACAAGAACATAAATCAATTAAAACACTGTTACGGAAAACTTAAATATGTATGAGAGAGATCAGTGATATATTAGTGTCAAATCAGAAGTGAATATTGTAGAAAGAAGAGTTCTTCTCAACTTGCCAAATTCAAGATATCAAGAAATCTTGCATGTTTATATAATAACTAGAGGATGTGTCGTTTTTCCGTCTTCTGTGCAAGGGGTGGATTGTGATCAAGTTATAATTATTATATGTATTTTGAACGCGCTCGATGCCTTATTACTGGCATCTTCGCTCAAGGGTCTTTGTCGTTTCCATTTACTCAAATCACTACAACCTCGATGACAATTTTTTTTATAATAATTAAATAATATAAAAATTAAATAATAATATTAAAGTTATTACATTTATTTCTAACGCACTCGATGCTGCTGCGCAGCATCTTTGTTCAAGGGTTTGTGTCATTTCCATTTATTCAAATCACTGAAGCCTCGATAAAAAAATTATAATCATTACATTTATTTCTAACTCGCTCGATGCCGCTGCGCGGCATCTTCGCTCGAGGGTCTGTGTCGTTTCTATTTACTTAAATCACTGAAAAACTCGTTAAAAAGAATGATAATTTTTACATTTTTTCTCCTGCGTCTTTTCCATCCTTAAGTCAGTGAAACCTCGAGAAAAAGAATTATCATCATAATTATTTTGATTTTCCTGCTGCGCGGTGCCTCCGTTCCAGCCCAATCTTGCCTCGAATGAGTGGATTTTAAAAAAGGTCCTCAGTTCCGTGTAGTTCCAGCTCACTTAGTTCCCCAGCTCCTTCCTGGCTAGCCCCTTGCATTACTGCACAATAAATCCACAGTCAACTTGAGAGCTGTCATGGCGATCACGCATCGATTGACATTTGAAAGATAGCAGAACAGCAATCGGATTGACATTTGAAAGGCAAGAGACGAATGCGTCCTTTGTCTTGTAACAGTGGGTAAACAACATTTGAGACAATCGGAAAGCTAGGCAAACAAAAACAGAGAACTTGCTCGCAGAATTTCTAAAAAATTCGAAGGATATTTACGTAAATAAAACAAGCAGATTCTATATGGTCTGTTCGTGAGAAAGAATTTTTTGAAAAAACGGAATTTGCTGCAAGCAAGATCCGAATCAGTAAGGCGGAAGGGCCTTGAGAAGCAAAGATGGAAATTCGTTTTAGATCGAAGATGGCGTCCCCGTTAAAAGTAAGTTTACAAAATAAAATAGTTTTGACACTGCTCAGGCAATGGGGGCAGACGCCCAAGGGTGAATAGAGAGGAAAAAGAAAGAACGCCGACCGCTAGACGGTGCAAAGTTATTACATTTATTTCTAACGTTCCTGTGTCGTTTCCATTCTTAAATCATTGTAACCTCGAGCAAAAAATTATTATCATAGTTATTTTCATTTTTCATTTCAAACACTTGCGCGTTATAATATAGACTAGTGGATGTGTTGTTGTTCGGTCTTCTGTGGAAGGGGTGGCTTGCGAACCATGCTCTGACGATTAATTTACTTTGAAATTTAATCTTTCCCGCAAACAGATCTTGAAATGAAATGGTGGGTAGTGTTACTGTAAATCGTGGTAAAACCTTCGTTATTGGAATCATGACGTTATTGTCTAGTTGGTCACACTGCAGTGCATTGCTTGAATGGTTGGAACCGCAAGTATGGTGAATTTTGTTAATTCCCACAAATATTTGGGTGTAAAATATTCAGGATATAAGAAAAATGAGTTGGCCAATTAAACCGGACAGCAAATTTTATTATCAAAATAAACTAGCGAAGCGTAATATTAACTTTAAAAACAACGATCTTTCTAATTCAAATGTTTGTTGACCGTTTGTTTTCAACAATTGAAAATCCCAATGAAACTATAGTACTCTCTCGTAAGCTAAACGTAGATATTGCTTTAAGTTCACGAAAGTCACATTTAGTTTCCCCCTTTTTTCTCCACTCGCACAACGTTGTAATCCGATCCCTTCTTCCTCTCTCCAAAACCAATGGATATTTGACAGCAGAATTAACATAACAAACAAATAAAAATAGATAAGCAAAATTAGTCAATTGTTCACGTTACAAGAAACGCGGACGAATTGTTTTTGGCATACTATATGCGAAAAAGCCAGAATTCACATTTCCTGAAATCGATATCTATATTATAACGCGTGAATGATGTATGTTTGTATCATATAATCCTTTGTTTGGCTGCCCCGTTTTGCGGTCGGCGCTCTTTCTTTTTTCCCTCCATTTACCCCTGGTCGTATACCCCTACAGTCTGAGCAGTGTCGAGTATTTGAGACATTCTGCGAGAAAGTTCTCTGTTTTTGTTGGCCTAGCTTTCCGAGTCTCAAATGTTGTTTACCCACTGTTACAAGACAAAGGACGCATTCGTCTCTTGCCTTTCAAATGTCAATCCGATTGCTGTTCTGCTATCTTTCAAATGTCAATCGATGCGTGATCGCCATGACAGCTCTCAAGTTGACTGTGGATTTATTGTGCAGTATTGCACGGAGTTAGCCAGGAAAGGACCTGGGAACTAAGTGAGCTGGAACTAAACGGAATTGAGGATCTATATCAAAATCTACTCATTCGAGGCAAGATTGGGAAGGAACTGAGGCGCCGTGCAGCGGCAAAATCAAAATTATTATAAAAATAATTATTTTACTCGAGGTTTCAGTGGCCTTATGATGGAAAAGACGCAGGAGCTTCAGCGAAGATGCCGCACAGTTGCATCGAGCGGATAGAAATGGAGCGGAGAGGGCGTTAGAAATAAATGTAATAATTTATATATTTTTTTCTCGAGGTTTCAGTGATTTGAGTAAATGGAAACGACACAGACCCTTAAGCAAAGATGCCGCACAGTGGCATCGAGCGCGTTTAAAATACATATAATAATTATAGCTTGGTTACAATCCACCACTTGCACAGAAGACCGAAAAACGACACATCCACTAGTTATTGCAGAGAGTGTGTGACGTGTAGTATTTATTGAGCTATAAAATATCCTTTGATGATATAACTCGCTCAAAAACCTGGTTCAACCAATTACGGTTCCAGCCAGTGGATTAATGTTCTCTTCACCACAATATTTTCCTAATTTAAGAAAGTGTGATTTGTATTGTTTGTTAGTGTATCCTTTGAGGTTCCATTGGAAGCCACAGTGTTTGTTTCAAAGCTGTCGCTCTGTCTTGAGCATTTTTTTTGTAAGGTTCTCAATATGATGGAGAATGGTGGAAAAGCATGATTTTTCATGCCATGATATTGAAAATACAATAACAGCTGAAGCACTTGGCTCCGGCCTAAGTGAGATATAAGGTTAACCTTATGGTTTATTCTGGATGCAAACAAATCAATATTGGGCACACATTCAATTAACAATTCCAAGTTCTTCAAAACATCCATGTTTAGTGCCCATTCTGTTTCTCTTCTGTTTTTCCTTGATTCTGCATCTGCACCTAAATTGTCTCAACCTGGAATATGATCCATACATTATGGCTAATACAAAATTGCCGAAATATTTTTGAGCGAATGCATTGCAGCCATATGAGTGACTTGTGCCCATTTGGCAAGATACAACTATCGTGTTATCTCCCATTAAGTCTACAATGTTTTGAATGTTTTGAATGTAAATCATGTTGCTCTGGGAACATTGATATAATCTTTCAAATGTCACATGTCACTTAGCAGGGAAGGGCTTCAAAGATAAAACAAATGACTACCACAGTGGGTGCTTCCACTGATACCTTGGCCTGTCAGTAAAACCCATAGTTTACAAAAAATGTGTTACAAATTTTAAACAAATTTGCAGTGTACCTAGTTTAAATTAATACATTAGCCTATGAACCAAAGGAAGGCACTGAAGGCATATCCAATATATCCATTACTAAAGAACATTTCTTAGCTTCTTTACATCAACCAAGATTACCTTGTTTAAGATTAGCCTGCTTCCATTTTCCGTTACTCTAGCGCTGTTTCTAAATTTTTCCTTTTTTACATAATTTTGATATTGTATCAAAAATGTTTCAAGTGCAAAATATGCAGCATTAATTTCTATGATGTTGATATGGGACAATGCTTTTTGAGGATTCCAGTATCTCCCTGTTTTTTGGTCCCCACATTTACATCCCCAACCAGTTTTGGAGGTATCACTAGTGATGACAATTTGCGGGTTCCCAGGTGAAATTTCATTGTATGAATCTTAACATTTTGAGTAATTACGAAAAGCACGATAATGCAATAGACCAAATTGTTGTGAATTATCATTATCATTAATATAATTTTTTTGATAATGAGCTTCACAATTGCATTGTTGACATGTCATGAACACACGGACATGAACAATATGTTATTGGCACACGACTTTTAATATGATAAATCTTATTTGTGCTACTGTTATTTGTTCTGTTAAATGATATATCGCAAACTTTTAAAAGGGACGTTTAAATATCTTCTGTTATTTCCTGAGACAGCTGGAATTCTAACAGGCTATGGGCCCAGATGACGTCTGAAGTTAACTGGGAGTATATTCATACTATTTCAGTATTCATATTTTTTTATGTTGATGGCGTCTTCGTCTGAAGATTTTTCTCCATCGAACGCACTGAAATATGAGAAATGAAATGGCAGTAATTATCGAACGTGGTCATCCAATATAAAATTGCCAGACACAGATCCGAATTCGAAAACAGTGAAAGTTTTATTTCGCCATAGATTTAAATTGACAAATTCACATGAGGGAACAAAGACAGCCGGGAAGCGTGGAATGCTTTGAAAACTCAGTTTGCTCGAACGTCAATTCTGCACAAAGTTCGTTTGAGACAGCAGTACCACTCAGTTTGTCAGTTTGTCAGTGGAAAAAATATGTTGCAACACATAAATCGCCTGAAATTTCCCAATCAGCAGTTAAGCAATTAAGCAGAGAGATGGGTTTGGCTATTGACGATCAAGAACTAGCCATGACTCAAGCCTTTCTAAAGAATTCAAACCACTAATAACCGCTTTGGATGCACTTCGTGAAGACAGCAGGACTTTTTAAATAGTGAACGGAATGCTTCTAAACGACATCCATGGAAGTAAAGACATTGGAAAACAAAAAAGCTCTAAAAATGCCCTCTATGTAAAGAGAAGCAGTGGATTCAAGAAAGGATCAGAAAGACAAGACCGTACTGGCATCTGATAAACGTTTTCGTGGAAAGTGTCATTTCTGTAAAGAATGGGGTCATTTTGCGCGTGACTGTTTTAAGAATTATGTAAAATTTCAGAATCGATACATCAATCGTGGTGGCAAACCGTACAATTTTGGCATATGGAAAAGGTACATTTCATATAACATGTGATCTTGGTTTCAACACTCAGAGAGTTGTCCTAAATGATATTTTGTATTTACCAGACCTCGAGAAGATCTGCTGTCGGTATAATCTTGGTGCTTTGATAGAGTTTACTGGTGATGAATGTGATATATCAAAAAATGGAAAACTGTTGGCCATTGGACAGCTGGTAGGACAACTGTATTTCCTGAAACTCGCTAGTGATATCCATGTCAATCTGGCCAAGAACAGTATTTCAGACAAACCGCTTTGGCACTATAGACTGGTACATTTGTGCATGGAAAATGCCAGCAAGCTGTGGAAAGAGAATATGGTAATAGGAATGAAACCAATGAATCATGATGATAAATGCACTATTCAATGTGACAGCTGTGTCATGGAAAAACAGCATAGGAACTCTTTCTCAAAAACAAGGAAGAGTCAAGCTGTTAAGGCATGTGGTAGCATCATAAACAGCGATGTTTCCTCCCCGTCTAGGTGAATTGATAGCTCATCAAGAAGCTTGTCATCAGTCACGCCCTGTTTCTTGTCATCGGTTTTTTGCCTATTCAACAAATGTTCAAATGTTTGATGATGAGGCTGAGATCTTGGCCTCTGAAAACCTTCTGAGCTTATTTGCAGGTTCTGTATCGCAAGGGTTGGGCCCATGAAAATGTTCCAGTTATTCGCCAACTGCTTTCATATTGTCATTCATTGAGGTAAAAAGCGAAATGATAACCCTTATTTTTCACCACTTGTGTCGCCTTCTTCTTCAAGTAATATTTTCTTTTCTGTTTTATCTTTCTCCATTGATGCGACAAGGTATAACTTCTAAGTTTTTCTTGTCAAAATTCAACTTGGTGACCCTGAGGAACTTGACATACAAATGGCGCTTCGTGACTTTTGCATGCTTTCCCACGTGCCTCCCATGTGACGTAGAATAATTGTGAAGTAGAATATTTTTATTTTAGGCCGTACCTAAATTCATCTGCATGCTGTAAGAATTAAGACCAAATTATGTGTATTCCGTCTGTTCTAGTTATCTGTTTGTGTATGCCGTATTTGCGAGTTTCTTGTTTGGTATGCTGTAATGATGACAACACCCAAAACGACAAAATCGAGCTCAAAACAGGGTAAACAGATTTTGAACCGGGTATTCCACCACACGAATAGCAAAATGAATTTGACTGTTCCTGGGGATAGGGATGGAAGAATAGACATTCATGAGGCCTATCGATGCTATAGAGCATTATTGTCTGACCATGTGGATGCTTGATTGAAAGGAACTTCTATTTTTGTGGTTGGTTTTCCAATTATGTCTTTAGGCGCTTGGTTTGATGTACTTGACAGCTGTATTGTGTTCAGGGAATGGTAATATGCCTCTCGCCCCCGACTTTGTCCTACAAAGGGTTGAATTGCTCTCCTTGCTTTTGGTTCTTCTGCTAGGCTCTTGGTAGCTCTGTTCGTAGCATCTAGCATTTTAACTCTCTTTGCAAGATGATCATCAAACAGCTGCAATCAGATAGGCTCTTTGATTCGGCATAAACATGTCTCATCAGAACTGTTTAGCAAGTGTTTTGCAACAGCAGTTATTAGCACTACACTGGATAGAACAACTTTCCTTGCAAAGCTGAATTGCCCGACAAAGAGCTCTTCTAGTATGCTTTAATAAACCATTGAATCTTGCTGAGAAAAACATCTATTAACTACAGCATCGTAGTAAATGAAGGGTACGAAACAAATAATTTGCTTTAAGTTATGGTAGCTGCTTGTCTTAAAGCTTGCTTTTGAAACTAGTATATCTCATGATAAATTTAAAGTGAAAAGTGAAGTTTGCGCCTTACTGCAGAAGAATAGAGCACCGCCATTGGTTAGCTACGGACAATGGAAATCACATTTGAGGATTACCCTCTTTAAAATGTAAGGAGGTTCTTTCTTACTAATTGGTTTTGGTTTTGTAGGCAGATATCTACCAAAAGATGCGTTTAACCTTGGCCTTAGTGCCCTAGTCAGCGCAGAGCTCATAAAATTATGAGCTATGCTTCTATCGAAAAGAGCACTGTCCTTTTCCTAGGCTATTGCTTACGATTGCCCTTGCTATTGCTTACGATTGCTGTTGGTTTCGACAACATCGCTAAAGGCCAACTTGCAGTGCTTATAACGGAAGTGGAAGATGATACATTCTTCACAGCTCGATAAGAAAAATCGATAAAGGAAAACAGTTATAGGTTGCTTTGAAGACGGAGGCTGCATACGTTATGCCTTCCTTTTGCAACCAATTGCCTACAAGCTACGACTCCACAATGAGCATCTGTTGTTGTTTATGTTGCCATGAGTTGAAGCTTGATTAACAACACACAATTTTTCGAAATTTTGAAATCTGAAATGTCGTAACTTCGCGATCGCGATCGCGAAAAGTCGCGATCGCTTTTTCCAAATACGTTCAATAAAAATATACATGGGAAATTTAAAATCTGGGTAAAAATATAGATAATGAAGAATACAAATCAAAATTCGACATTCGACGTCTAAAATTTGATGTATACGAAGTAAATTTACATTTCATGCATGATCAATGTTATGTGGTAAAAAATCATGTTAAATTCTCCATAAATTTTGATAAATTGTTCTTCATCTTTGGGAATATACCGTTTGACTCAGTGCCTTGGAAGGATTTAAGCAATTTCAGATCCCCGTAGAAAGTGAAGGTACCATTTAGCGTAATTCGGGGCTAGACGCGACACGTAAGAAAATTATATTATTATTTTGTAGTTAAATGTTCCACAAATGAGTAAAATTTATACAAAACGATCAATTATTATTTACCTACAGGATTAGCATGAATAAATTGGGTTTTAAAATGTTTATTAAAAAATATTAAGAAATATGTATGGACAAGTTACATGTCTCGTGTTATCCAACAATGTGGGCAAGACGCGACGGCCTAAGAAACATTAGCTTCATCAAATATAAAAAGACCATATCTCTTGTCAGCATGCTTCCATAGTTTTTTAACTCCCAAAAAAACACAAGAAATTTCAAATTCAAAATTAAAAGGTTAAAAATTAGAAAAAACTTTCATTAAACCAAACCACACAAAATCTGATGGAAAACAATTTAAATCCGAAAGTCATGAATTTTAAGAGATCTAACACTAATAGCAAAAATCAATTTAAAAATTATTTATGGATGTAGAGGAGCAGCAATTTTCATGGAACCACACAGAACAGTTGCTGCATTCGATCCATTCTTCTCCAGGAGGAGACTTAAGCCAGCATCCCCCGCAAACCAAGCGCTTGTAGTCATCAGCTTTCCCTTTTGAGTCCTTTCTCCTTGGCTGAATCTTCTTCCCGTTCCTTGAGATCTGTTCCCTTTTTTTCTTCCCAGAAGATTGATCTCCTTTCTTTTTTTTTGCTTCTCAGCTTCTTTTAAAATCTTCTTATTTGGTGAGCTAGTTATTATTTGTGGCTTCTCACCTCTTTTTTTACTTTTCTATGCCACAATTTTTGGCACCGGTAAAATGTCTTGAAAAGACATGTCAGAAGCAAATGAGGCGCAGCTGAGGCAACCACAGAGGTGCCGGTGATAATGGACTGCCAGATTGGCCTTCGACTGGGAGATTTGATGGGCCATCAGCAGGCTCTGTTTGCACAGCTTCAGTGAGTGAACTTCCTACCTGCCCTACCTGTTCTTCATCGCCTTCATTTTGTACAGCTTCTCTTGGGTCCTGCAGATACTCGGCATCAGGAATAACACTGGCATTGAATGGGAAAATTCCAGTTGTCCTATAGCCTGCTACTACATTTTCGACCGTTGCAGACTTCAGATATGCCTCATTGAACAGCTCTCCAAGTTTGTCAACAGTTATTCTCCTGGCAGGGTGTTTGCGTAGCCAAGATGTACAGGCAACATTTAAGGCTGACTTCAAAGTCTTGAAAAAACGTCGGTCTAGAGGCCGGAGTTTGTTGGACGCATGTGGAGCCATAGAAAGCAAATACACTCCGTTCTGTCTTGCGTAGTCAACTAGCTCAATGTTTTTAGTATGGGACCTATGCCCATCCATAATCAAAAGAACCTTTGACTCAATACTGCACTTTGTATGCTTTACAAAGTGCTTGATATAGGCTAGGAAAACATCTGAATCCACCCAGCCACTGTCAGACACACCACCAATTGTTCCAGGTGAAGCACGTTCAATTAACTCTGGATTCATCCGCTTCCTCTTAAAAATCATGAGTATTGAGTGGGGGTACATAAGTTCCAGTGGCACTCATTGCAAAAATTAATTTTGTGGTCTGCCCTCGTTCACCACTGGTTATAGATGCAACAACTCGTTTTCCCTTTGGCGCAATAACGTTTACTGGTTTGTGGACACAGGTCAAACCTGATTTATCGTAATTATAAATTTGTTTTGGCTTAAAGTTGTGCATTTCTAACAATTCATTTAAGTTGGAAAAGTACTTATCAACAGAGGTCTTATTGAGACCAAAAACTCGGTTCAATGAAACTCCCTCAGGTTTCCTCAAAGAAAGAGTTTTCTGTCTCTTCAGGAAGCCATCAACAAAATCCCTACCAGCCATATTCTTTTCTCTATTAAAGGGGTGCTTGATATTATTTAGCTCTGCAAATTGGTACACAATGTTTCTAATTTCATTGATACAGAGCGCACTAAATGATGCATCCATCTGTTTGATATAAATTGCCAAATCCTTTTCTTGATTTTCTGTGAAAACATTCCTGGCTGGTGATAAAAACTTTCTGTGAAGTTCATCTTTTGGTATCGACTTCAGCTTCCCTGACAATCTCCTACAAAATGTATCCTTAGGTACTGAAAATACCACTGCTGCTTCTCTAATGCTCATCTCTTTTTTACAAACAGATCCGAGCGATTCATCTGAGACTTCTCCCAGTTTCCTCTCATTGTTTTTCGGACATAATTTCTGACCATCTAATAAAATACACTCAGTTTTAGTATAAAGTTGTTTTACCAAAAATTAAATAGGCCCTTTACAAAATATTACTGCAACTAACATGTTTCTGTAAGATATTGTTCAAAACATGGTTTCCCTACAAAATACATTACAACAAATTTATTCTTGAAGTGGCCTAAAACTACTTGCATGATGTCGCATCTTGCCCCACAACACCTAACAGTACAAAGGCCATTTTTATTAATTAAATAGATAACATGGCCGCCATAAAGATATTAGCCAGGGTGCATTCCATGTACTTAGGCCCGAAGATCTTCGGCGCATATTAAGGTTTTTTTCAGCGTTCCGCATGGAAACTAGTAAAAAAAAATTCTGCATGCGTAAGTTATCTAGAAGCTGGCGTGTGAAACTGGAATTCATTATTGCTGTGTATACTTGCGTTGGCGCGTTGGACGTTGTCCATTTTTGGCATGAATTTTTTTTTACTCAAGAGCAAATATTTTGTTTCATTCTCTTCTGTTTCATTCTATAGATTATTCTTCACTCTTTATATTTTGTACGATGGTTTGCATTGCAATTCAACACACTAGACAAAGACAAAGTACTATCAAAGTCCTAAAACTCTATTGCTAGCTAGTACTAGCGTTTTACGAGCAAAATTACATATAATATTTTTACATCTGGTAAAATTAAGACAATTTGGTGTTTCTTCTCTGTTCATATAGCTTCAGTTTGGTTCGGCTTTGAATAACCATAGACTTGTGAACCACAGTAAAGAAGCTATTGATTTTGACATAGGTACTGTAAGTACCTCATGTAAGACGTATAAGCACAAAACAAATTTAAAAGATGTACAAACTCATAAGATGTTGAATGCTGAGTTCGCATTGCGTACACAATTTACATGTTTACTAACTACTAATATGTTCGGCGTACCAACACAAATGCCTTCGAGCACCTTCGGCGTACAGTTTACATGGAATGCACCCTGACTGGAGACATGACATTCAATATTTCACTTCAATTTTCAACCATAAGTAGGGGTACCAATTCAGTCTTTTATCTTAAAAACACGGCCTGCGCAAATAAGCAACAGCTCAAATCTCGCTAAAGGGAGCTGGGATCACTCATAAGGGGCTAATGCTAATTTCTTACACGAAGTGTATCGTCTTACCCAACGTCGCATCTCGCCGCGAATTAGGCTAATTTTTGTTCACTAAATACAGAATAGTTTGGAAACAGCTGTATCGAAACAAATAGAGGCCACGCTAGCAAGGACTTCAATATGCGAGCAACTACAAATCATTATGCGGCAATGTAGAGAAAAAGATTGGAGTTGGTGCAAAGAATTTTCTCACTTACTGACAGAATTTCACAGTCATGTTAGCTTTTCATAATTTTCCAACTGGGTAGTCACTATCTCCGGCTGCCAAATTTAAAAAAGCAAATTTAAAAGATAAATTTTAACTCTATTGTATTGGAGCAAACTATTAATAATTATCAGGAGATGGGGAAAATGAATTTAGCAACCTACACCTTTCTAGAATTATATGACTCTGACGCTTTCAATAGCTAATTGGAAATGTATTTGTCTCAGTGTGATTCGTGAAATACGGCTGTATCCTTGTCCTTGAGGCAGCTATTTTACTGCTACTTGTATAACAATTGTGAATTTATATTTGAGAAAAAGAAAATAGTTTATCACAAGGGACCTATTGTGAAGTGTTGCTGTTGATTGCCGCCAAAAAGGGACACAGCCAAACAACCGGACCTTTCTGCATCACTGTAATAACATAATTCAAGTTATCGTTCTTGAAGACGTTAGCGACAAAATCACCGATAGATAAACAAAATAAGATTTTCTTTATATGTGAAGAATTAGGCTTGTCCATACGGAACAGCAGTATAATTTCAGTCAGACGAACCCATCACTCCAGGAACAATATGGTTTCAGTATGCCACCACAGAGATGACAATTAGAATAGGTCAAATATTACTCATCGATATAAAGAATGGCATGCTCTGCTAAAATGATAATTTATCAAATGTCTTTGTCGACAACAAAAATTAACCTTTACTGTGTTGATTAACTGCTTGTCGAAAAATTGCAAATTACATCATCCTTTTCTAAAACGAGGACAGACACTAGCAACTGTAAACCTATAAGCATGAATCACTGATTGTAATTAAGGACCAGTAGTTTTATTAAGGCACTTAACTTTAAAAGAGCAAGGTGAGAAAAAATCAACGTCTCATCTCGGGGTTGTACAAGTATGACACCTCGCACCCAGCTTCTTCATAATTTTACCAGTTGTTCTGTTCTTAGTTGATGGCTGACAGCTTGACGATTTTGAAGCAGAAGTAAAGTGTTGTGATACACAACACAGGCCCGTAGGAAGCTTTTATGGATTGGGGGGGCTAGTTCGCCAAAAAAATTGCCACGCCCATATACTTTCCAGGA
>JAACYV020000462.1:0-12702 GCA_009936425.2 Chrysaora fuscescens
AAATTTTCTTCTCTTTGCTCTGTCCACTTCGAAGAAAATTGCTACGAGGTAAGAAGAGATATGGCGAGAGAACTTGGAATTAAGGCAAAGCTCAAGGCAGATGCTGTTCCATCGATCGATGCAGCAAATCAACCGAAAGTAGGCGATGAGAAGAATTTAAGCGCTAGAGACCGTATAGCGCTAGAAACACATTTGGAAATTGCCAGCAAAGAACCTGCAAATTGTGACACCTATCACCTATCTTATGAATTGTAAATCTCTGTCTTAAATCTGGCGTAAATTGATTGATAGACTTGAGAAGAAGCTACAACAAAACAAGAGCCGTATACAGGATTCCAAAAAATAGCGGCAAAGTAGACGATAAAAAATATTTTTGAACAGGAACACCACAAAGCGATACTAAAAGAACAACGAGGCTAGAAAAGAAAAGACGATCTTTAAAGTAATAATATTTTGCTCCACAATGCAGTGCTTCCATGAAAGAAGCTTTGCTTCAAGCGATGTTCAGTCAAATCTGTTTCAAGCTTCCCATCAGTGTTGGAACTTAATGTAGTGAAACTACAGGCAGGAAGTACAGGTGGCGGGGGCATAGTGATCTGTTGTTGGTTTGGATTTGTCACTGCTTAGTTCGCTTGCTTCTGCAAAATGCCACAGATTGCTCTTATAGAGAAAGGTTGCCCGTTGCATTAAATCTGTATAACTCTAAATCTTTTATTAGATAATGCAACTGCAATAACATTGTTCCTAGCCTTAAGCTATAGCAAATGATATCATAAGTGAATGTTAACGCTAGGTAATATTAAAGAACGTAATTTTGCATGTAGTGGAAATTATCTGCGATGAGGAATAATACAATAAGCTTCTTGATTAAAAAGATATCATGGCCATCGTTTGTTATTGTTGACTGATGAACGTTTTGCTTAATTGAGAATTGAAGAAAAAATTAAAACAACTTGTTTAAGGTATGATAGGACAGGATAAGATCTGTAGATTACTTTAATTTAATTATTCACTGTATCAATGAGAAATTTGATTACAGATATTGATGAATGCAGTATGGTAACAGCCGGCCCATCTGGAACCAATGTCACTCTTGCTGGGTGCACTCAGCTTTGTCACAACAACATTGGCTCATTTTCATGTGCCTGTCACAATGGTTTTAAGCTTCTAAGAGATGGAAAAACATGTCAAGGTTGGTAGCTTAAAGAAGTTATGAACTACTGTTGCCGATTTGTTATGGACGCATTTTTGAATTTACAATATCTGTTAAACATTCCCAAAGTGCATCCATAGTCAATCATTAATGAAAAATCCCTATTCTTAAGGAAGTGTCTGACTGTTTCTATGAGCCTGCTTAGAATTGAAGGTAATCGAATTACAACGTCTTTTATTAACATTTATAGTGATGAAGTAAGCAGCCAGTCTTAATTCCTGGCTACCAAATACAAATCCAATGTAATGGTGCAAGTAATTTCTATAGGATTGGATTTCCATATTCGTGGCCTCGAGTCTAAATTTGTATCCATTAAAACACTATGTTGGGTTTTCAATAATACAAAAAACATTAACCTTGTGCAATTAAAGAGTTATTTCACAAACAATGAAAACTGAAGGGTAATGTGACAAAATTGCTTATGACATCCGAGGTTATAGCATAAAAGAACACTTTTAACTTCTTTCCAGCGAATATCGAAGATTCTTTATTGCGACAAAATATTGCCACATCCATTCACGAACAAAGTATAACATCTAATATGAATGTTTAGTGACATTAGTCAGAACCTTGCGGTATTGGTTTCTGAAAACAGTAGAGAAAGGCAATTTATTTTTGATACATTACCTTGCATTGAATCGCCCTTCTATATTAATGGACTAATTAATTTTCAAGTCAATTTTCTCATTCATAAATTGAAACTGAATTAATTCTCTCTATGAGATTGCCCAGTTGTTGTTCTAAAGCAACCTAAGATTGAAATGAAATACTTTTTTTATAGATATTGATGAGTGCTCTGCCTTTAATGCATGTGATCAAATTTGTGTAAATACTATTGGCACCTATCTCTGCAAATGTAGACAAGGATATCGACTAAATGTAAATGGGAGATCGTGTGATGGTGAGTTTCTAGCCCTTGAATAAAGCTCTGTTTTTTCATTCTTGTTATTGTTTGAAGATGAACTGTTACTGCTGGCTTGACATACCTGCAGCTCTTAGACAATCAGGTCTTATCGTATATCGTGTTTAGTCGATTGAAAAAAATATTTTCCCAATTTTCTAAATATTAACCATTCTATTTTACAGGGAGTTCCTACTATTAAAACCAGGAGAATCCCCTTTAGTAAAGTGCTTGGCTAAGTTGGAATTTATATTTTGTACATGGTACATTATCATAATCAAGATACGAAATAAGAAGCAAAATAAAGGATTTTTACACAATTAAACACTACAGCTATATCCACATGAGTCTTTTATGATTGATTCGTGATTCACGATTCACTGCTTAAAAAGGAGATTGTTCAGAATTCAACCTTGTTTTAATGGAAATAATGTTGCAGAAAACCACAGCAAATTTATTTTTGCAAGATCTTTGACAAATTGCCAATATAGATATTTAGGAATCAGTATTGTCATTGTTTTTCCAGCTTTGCCTTGCATCAGACTCCCACCATTGATCAATGGTAATGGAACTTGTTTCAGTGGAAGAACCAATGACACCTGTCAGCTTGGTTGCCATGTTGGGTTTTACCTAAGAGGATCATCACAGCGTCGGTGTTTACCAAATCATAAATGGAGCGGTTCATTGGGAACCTGCAGACGTTAGTACATTATGATACTCTTGTAGAGCAATAAAGATTCGTAGTTCAGTCAATCCTGGTCACCTGAAACTCATTATTCCTCTCAATATGAAACAGATTTCTATGTATTTTTATTTCATTTTTATGCTTGAAACCAATTTTGTTTTTTCCTTAATAGGTAAAACATGTGACGAGGTAAATCCTCCAAGCAACGGTGCAGTTACTCTGCCTTGCCTGCGGTATTACCAGGCATCGTGCACAATGAAATGTGCCAATGGCTACTACCCAACTGGACCTACCGAACGCATGTGTAAAGTTACTGGAAAAAACAGAATGTACTGGAATAATGCGAATACCATTTGTAAAAGTTAGTTATTTTAAATATAGTATAGTCACCCCAACCATCGCGAAATCATCTATAAAATGTATATATATATCAAGGTTTCACCAACTCTTACATTTCTACTATATTATGAAAATAATTTCTACTGAGAAATTAAAAAGAGAAAGAAAAAGAAAACCTCATTTCGTTCCTGTCGCCTTTCTGCTTTATAACAAGTTGTTGGCAGTTTGTCTTGGCTAACACTGGTTCTATGGCTATGGTTAAACCTTAGTATGGACCATCAAAACGGAAAGTAAAAGATGCAATAATTTATATTTGCCTCAATTATTCGAAAAATAGATCTGATGACAATAGATCTGACTAGTAAATGTATGCAATGAGTTTCATGGTTATTATGCACCAAAATTTAGCTTGGAGTTGAGTGTCTCTAGTAGCAACTTTCAGTTTTGCATTGCCTGTTTTTAAAATGTTTCTTCTTTTATCTGGTGGAAATAGTTGAAACAAATGCAATTTATGTTTTTCTCCTACTTCCAAGACTCAAGAAGCATCAATTAGTTCTTAGCAAATTTAAAGGTGATTAAACTTTTGTTTTGCAATTCTTCTATTTTTCCATTTTTCTTCAGAAATTACCGTCTGCAGTCCAAATCCTTGCAAACACAACGGAATCTGTAAATCAGTGAGCAAAAGCGAATACAAGTGCAATTGCCAGAATACTGGATACAAAGGTGAAATATGCAACAGAGGTATAATCAGATTGCCTGAATATCCAGTAATGAAAATAAATCAGCAGTACAACTTCACAATCACAGCTAAACCTTACAACCAACTGACCTTGGAAATAAGCTCGAGCAATGGCGAATTTAACTTTCTTCCATCGAGTTTCAACTTCTTGCCAAGCAGTGCATCGGCTTTGATTTCAATGCAAGCAAATCAACCAGGAATGCACGTCATTTACTATAATATTTCAGGCACTGATGTAGATGAATTCGATAAACCAAGGAAGAGTATTGTTTATGTCAAAAATGAGAAGCTGGGTAACCTGTCATTGACCGATAACGTCATAAATGACGAAGGAGCTTTCGTTCAAGGCTGCCACGACTCTAACAAACTTCATGTCAAAGAAGAGAAAAAGGAAAGAAAGAAAGAGGTTGTTTTGCACTCTTCTGAAAAATGGAAGCAAAGCAAAGAGTACGACTGGACAGATGGCGTTATTGTTATGGCAGTAGAAGGCAAAATATTACCTATTTCTGTTGTCGGCAGTAACGTTTCTGCAGAAAATATCGTCAACAAGGATTTTGACTCATTTATTGAGAGATTTTCATTTGATGATACCGATAGCTCAAAGAATCCAGTTGCAACAAAAGAAGCAAGCAAAAAGAAATGTGTTTCGAAGCAGCCGTCTACAAAATATCTCACCGATGTCGTTGAACTGAACTCTTTTCCAAAAACACTTGTCGATGCTATGAATAAGCAGACACCATATTGGATAAACCTGTTTGCTGAGTTATCCACAAAGACTTTCAATATTGGTGATTTTATAGCAAATGTCTACAATGAAACGAAAGTAAAGCAATTGTTGCCTGAATGTGCCGTTTTGATGAGCAACAACTTCAATGGCCATGAATTGTATGCCTATGCAACAGACCAAAGAATGATGCTTCACGTAGCGGAAGAAGAGCTAGAATTAGAAAGCGGTAAAAAAGTCTGTATTTTCCAATCTGTAGACAGGAATGATATCTTTATTGGTTTTCCAAACTCAGGGAAAAAATCGTCCAGCTTGATGGAGTCCAATGGTTGGTCTGGAGAAATGAAGAGCATTGAATTTCGCAACAGTAGTGAAAATTCAAGTTATCAGGTTTCTGGCAAATACTCAACAAGGTTTATGCACAATATATCGGCAATTGATATTGATCTACAAGGAAATGTAAAATTTTCCATGCCGAGTGATGTCGAGGTAAGATATTTAATTTCCGTTTAATTGACTTTATACACCATCTTATGTTGGACTTAATTTGCTAGCTGAGAAGTTGAAAACAATGACTAGGTACTCCAGCAATAACTGTCACATCCATGAATGCAGCATAACTAATAGATATCATTGTAGAATATGTGTAGACATCACATCACATTACTGACATCACTGTATTGCACATACCTGAAATATATCTGTGTAACGTAATATTCTTCTTGACATGATTGACATATACACCCACTTGTAAGCAAGCAGCACGGCCTATTCTACCCCTGTGAAATAGTGAAATATATGTGAAGAAAAACCTGTGGAAGAACATAAATTGAATCTTTAATGCGAGGGTTCAACACTTCATACTCTAAAACAGAAAGAACAATGACGTTTTTTCAATGCTTCTCATGTTTTTTTCAATTGTTAAAACAAAATCATTTCTACCAGAAGCAGACCTGTCATCCCCACTATCAGTTATTAATCGTCAATTTGAATAAAAGTTTTACAAAAAATACTTATTAAACATTTCTGATCTTTTCCTTTCAGTTCTCCAAGAAAGCAATAACTGGGTATTTAAAAACAACGATCAATGGATTGATTTCCTTTCGTTTTCGAAACAGCTTATTAAATTCAACAGATGACTTTTCTTGCACTGGGAAAGGAATAATCGCTTTTGAACACACAGGTGCATTTGTATCTGCCATTATTTTATTCTTTAATTTATCACATTGAAACGAAAATAATGTTCATGTATGTAGTTAGCAAATAATTGCTTAGTTTGAGGTGGGCCAGCTGGATCTAAACTCGCAAATATAGTTACATCATCATTTGGATCATAGCCTAGGGAGGCCGTATGTGCACCCAAAAGATGACATCACTTTTCCATACCTTCCTTTTCTCTGCTCTTCCACATAAAGTATGCAGGGTGAGTCCGCCCCTTCCACCTAGTCGTCACACTAGTTCCCGCACCATCTTCATATTGGTCTTGATCCTTCAACAGGACCCTCAACAAGCATTTTTGTCATACGTCTCATGCAAAACGTGCCTCATCACAATGTTCTCTTTTCTGTTTTATTTGCCTCATGAATGAATGATTAACACCATTCTTCATGTAAATGTTTCGTGCCCTTTAGAATGCCACTTTAAATAATGTTGATATATCTTTTTTATAGGAAAAGAATACATGAAGAATTGTCCTTCAAACAATTTTGTGATGACCATCAAATCAGCATCAAGAATATTCGTGGGCCCTTGGTTGAAAAATAATGTCAAAGTTAGCTCGAATTCTAAAGTTAAAGTCAAACTATCTGTAAAGGAGACCGGCGGAGAAATAGTTAATGAACAAAATATCACAGACGTCCTTGCTATTGACAGGGAATTAAGAAATCTGAATTCAACAATATCATACGACATGACCCAAGCCCTGAATGGCTATCCTAAGTACCCGTTGAATCTCTCATCCATTCTTTTTGATATGAATAAAGCACTAGTTCTTTCTGGTGAAATATTGACACTCTGCAGGCAACACCATGGCTCAAGAGTTCTGCAACCTTTGATTAAACTCAAGAAGATTGTGAATTTAATTGAACGGAAATTTCAGGTTTTATCTATTATGTTGCAAAGTTCAATGTCAGCAGAATCATTTGCTCAACTTCTCAAAACGTTTCATACCTCGATGAACGCAACAAAAAGCGTTCTACAAATGCATTTGAAGAGAGAAACCATATCAAGAAAAGTAAATTCATATTCTTTATTCACCAGTGGAACTATGTGTTTAGGAAATTTATGCTTTATAAAATCCAGTATGCAGATCATGCACGGCTTAACAAACTTAGAGCTTGAGAAATGCTATAATGTGAGCTCGATGCAACAAAATATAGCAGTCCTTATTGGAATGACAGGGAAAGATCGAACACTTGCTGGGGTGCTGAAAATACCTCAATATTCAAAAGTGGTTCTTATTTTGGATCGTGGCGGGCAAGGTAAAGCCCATTTTAACGCATTTTTTACAATGTACGGCACTCGTGAATCAGTAAAAGTCACAGTCTTGAACAACACTCTCAGTTTTTCAGCCACAATGAAGCTCCCTGATAATTCAATTTCAACTGTAGATTTATATGCTGACGTTTCTGCTCTAAAAACTGACGATGATGTTCTGATACGCATCAAAGGATCTCTTAACAAAGACTCAAACCTCATAAATAAACTCAACATTTATTTGCAAACACAATTGGAAAAAATGTCCAATGAAACATACTCGAGAGTGAGCACTCTTCAAAAATCGCTTGCATTGTCAGGAAAACAGCAAAAGGAATCTACCTTTCACTTGGACAACGCTAGGCAAGACTACAAAGCGAAATCTGCGATTGAGGAGGAAATAAATAAGCAGATAAAAGCAACAATTCTCGAATATGCACGTTTGAAGTCAATTTTGCAATCAAGACTGCAAAAATATAACAGTGCAGCTGCGAACTATACACATGCTATCGAGAATTGTGCGCCTCGTATCTGTGTTAGCAAGTGCACTCCAGGGGTTGTAAAAGAGATCTGTTACAATGATAGGTATATAACCATTTTGCTAAAATCATGCAATTTGGTCACTAAGAACTACGTCAAAACAGATTATAAACAGATTACAAGTATCGCCTCAGTAATAACTTACGATGGGAAATCATCTTGTCAGACCAAGTGTCCTCCTTTGACTGGATTTTTTAAGAGTGTATTTGGCCGCAAGAGACGTGGTCTAGTAATGACGTTGGTCAGCAAGTTGGCCAAAGAACTGGGTACAAAGTTGGCAAAACAACTGGGTACAAAGTTGTTTGGATACCTAGGAGGTGAAACAGGGGAGATGGGGGCAAAAATAGGAGCGTATTTGCCTGGACCTTGGGGAATTGTTGGAATGATTGTAGGTGGAGTTATTGGTAGTGCCTTTGGATCGTGTGACAGAACGTGCAATATGGAGTATATACCTAGAGAACTTAAGTTCAAGAAATATGACGTGGAAAAAATTGCCAGGACGGTATTCTACAAAGAAAGTGAATGCAAAGACATAGTAAAAGAGAAGAAATCCGGCTTCCAACATGCTTTTGAATGTTTAAAGCAGAGGAACTGTTCGGAACAGTTAACTGATACAAGATGTGTGCATGAAAATCAGAAATGTTACACGCTGAGAAAGATACTAAAACAAAAGATCAACCAAGAACGGGACTTAGGAGCTGATTACAGCAACTTCGAAACTCAAAGCCTTAAATTGGAAAGTTTAGAAACAGCAAAGCGGTTTGCAAAAGCTGACAAAGAAAATGCCTTTCAGACTTTGTCATCTGCAAAATCATTATCATTGACAGCTAATTACTCTTTATATTTAGCTAAGCAATCTCTTGCAAGCACAAGCACTCTTCTTTCCCTTGAGATAAAGGCTTCACAGGCAGTAGAAAGATTCGGCGCAGGAGCCTTTTTGGTTGAAAGTGGACGCTGGCTCTTATATGCTTCAAAAGACAGTAAGATTCCCACTTCAGTTGCTTTGGACATGGTTGTAAATAGGGAAAGTTCAAAGAAAATCACTAGCACGTCAATCATTGATTTCTTCAATGTTAACGATAGTGTTGCCTCTTCAACTTCAGAAATCATCAAAAACTTGTTTGGAAAACCTCAACGGGCGCGTAGGTCACTGAATACAGAAGGTAACACAGACACAATCACTATAAGTGAACTGAATCTTAATGTGACCAAACGTAAATGCTTAACCATGGAAAATAATATCTTCTATTTGGTCAAAGTCGTTGATGGCTTTCTGAAAGGGTTATTGCAAATCGAGAACGCAACAAAAGAAATTGAGAGATCAGAAGAACTAAGAGCAAAGTTCCTGCAGTCCGTAAGCGATAAAATTAATCAGAGTGATATTTGCAGTGCCAACCGAAGCTTAACTGAAGGGAATTGTTCAGCATCTTGGCTTTTAGAAAAGTATGATAACCTAACGAAAGATAGATCTGATGCAAAGAACATTTCGCTTTCGTGGCCTGCCAAAAGAACTGAAATAATATCACATTTGGAAGTTTATACTAAGAACCAGAATTATACAACTTGTGCAGGAGTTCGTGATTGTTTGGGCACCTCAATAGCCACCATATCTGAATTAGTGAAGTTTGATCAATCGCAATTGGCTGCGCTATCTAGGAAGGCCATTGCGGTCTGGGTTTCATCTTTTAAATACATTCTTGAAGAAGAATCAGCGTCACAAAACCTCACAAAGAAACATGCAAGAATCATATTGAATTCAATCAAATCTTCAAGACCAACGTTAATATATTGTGATTCGCCGCCTGTTATTGCAAAGGATTTGCCATCAGCAGTGATAATAAAGAAGAAATCATCCGTGTATTTAGAATTTCTTCTTGAAAAGAGTGACCATGCTGCAACCTATGTCTGGAGAAAGGATGGTAATGAAATTTCATCCTTCACCAAGAACGCTTTATTTCTAACACACATTGATAAATCTCTTCAAGGATTCTATAACTGTGAAATTTCAAACAAGTTTGGTAAAGTGTCTACAAAAACCAGTCATGTAATCTATGAAGAAAAACCTGTGATTACACAACACCCTAAAGGTACGAAGAAGACGATCAAGTCACCCTCTTCCTTAATCACGCTCATGTGCAATTCAACAGGAGCACCAAATCCAGAAATAACCTGGCTCTATGCACCATTCAGTAATGTCTCAGATCGCAACACATTTCCTAGCAATCAGACCACTCTGCAATTCAATATTACCAGCACAAATCAATCTGGGTTTTACTTTTGTAAAGCATCAAACATCCAAGGATACGTTCTAAGCAGACCAGCTAGAGTTCATGTTCTAGCATCCACAATTGCAGAATTTTCCGTCAAAGTTAGTTTTACGGTTCGCATCCCTAAGCAACTGAACGATACAAAGAATATAAGTTTGGCTTCGACTCACTCAATGCCATTACATCTGACGCAAAAGGATCGAGTGAACTTGACAACCATTCTTGCAAATCACATGAATATTAGCACAAGTCGTATTGGCAATGTGTATTACTCAAAGAGTAGCAACCTGTCAGGACTTCTATCATTCGACATAAAAACAAAAGAGCTTAACAATCTGTTAGTGTCTTCTGCTGTTTCTGACTGGTCATCAATCTCCGAGAATATTGTTATGGCAAGAAAAGGGTTGCTTATTTTACCTATGTGGCTGCATTACGTTTTCACCAACATGACTAACAATATTCTTGTTGGAGGGGTGAATGCTATGGTAGACGCCAACACTATTGACGCAGATCCACAGGCAGCACGATGCCCTCATGCACACTCCTTGAATTCCAATGGCTTTATTTGCGGTAAGCTTTAGATATTTTTGTAAAAAATTATTTTTTCTTCTCGTTTCCAGTACAAATAGTTTATCGTACAGCATCCAAGTGGTAAAGTATCTTAATTCTTCATCGCTGCTTTTGTGGCCACTAACATACATACAGATTGCATTGATTTTGGAATGTCACAAACAAAGTCCTCTATCATTGAAAGTGAGGTTTCTGTACACAGCCAAGGCATTTACACTGAATTTGTTATCTAAGCGCCAGTTAAGTATTTTATACATGCCAGATACTGTACTCTATGAACTTAATAAACTCTGAACTAATATAAATATAAATTTGGCCATTGTCTTAAAATGCAAGGTTGCTCTTTTTACTACTAACTACATAAACATGCATACGGTATTTGTGTTACGTATTGATAATATTTTTTAGAAATTTGCTCTGCGGGAACCAAATTCGTAGCTGGGGATGGTTGCAATGCTTGTCCGATCGGGAATTACCAACCACTGCAAGGCCAGTCAGAGTGTCTGCAGTGTGGAAGAAATCAATCTACTCGTTCGTTTGGAAGTGTTCATTCTGATGACTGTTATGTGCCAGGTAATTTCTTGCTTTCTCTTTTCGATGTTTAATAAACCATGTAGTTTTTCTTGTTTCATTTCTTTAATGTGCATGTTATATAGTCTGATCAATTGACTTGTGAGGCTTCATTCGTATCTGAACAAAGGCACAAAAGCAGCAAACAAATTTTCATCTAACCAAGGCATTGTTGTAAAGAGCATGCTAGCCATGATTTTGAGTGTCTTGAGAAAAATCAGACATTCTTGTTGTTCCTTGATAAAAACAACAACTTAACTGTTTATATTCTATTCCCAATTTGTTCGTTTCGCCTCTCTAACTCTGTGGGAAGCTTTTGAAAATTAATCGCAGACATGCAGTAGAGCTGAAAGATAAACACACAGATAATAGTTTTATTATTACCAATCGTTAGACAAAATTATTTTCAACAGTTCCTTAATTTCATGGTTGTTCGTTTACTGTGGTCACTCTTAATTTTTATAGTTTTACTATTTTTTCCTTCAAAATACAAAATAATATCATTTTGCGCTCAATGAAGTTTATTTTGTTTTTTTATTTGATATGTGTAGTTATATTTCAAATAGTGTAGATTATCGATGATGCCACCAGGCCCACAAGTCATTGATCAATTGGCTTTTGAAATTATTGTTTGGTAATCAGCCAATATAAATTGTAAACATCGCTGCTTCATGAATAAATATTTGATTAAGTAAATCATTTTTGTTATTTAGCTTTTTCGACCACCAGTAAAACCAGTTTAAGAAGCACCATCAAGAGTGGCACAAGCACCATCACCAAAATTGGCACAAGCACCATCACCAAAATTGGCAAAAGCAGAATCACCGAAACTGGTACTAAGAAGCCATTGACGGCTATTGGCTCCATCACAACAACTAAGCATTCGACTTCTGACGAAACAGTGACTACTGGTCATCTCAAAACTACCAGTAACATGTTTGAAACATCAGCCAAAAAATCTCACAAGGAAGAGCCTAAGAGATTAGCGATTATCATTGGGTCATCGTTTGCAGCAGCTGTTCTTGTGTTAGTCGTATTGGGTACGTATTTTTCTTTATAATGTTAATATGTGCTGGTCACTCAAGAACTGTTTGATTTCAAAAACCCATAAATCAACTGAGTTGCACTGGCGCCATGGTAGAAGCCCTAGACTGTGTTGGTCCTGACGTTTCTCTGACTGAGTATTTAGTTACCTGCAGTGCTGCTTGCAACTCGATACGGCACGTCTTTGCCTTTTTATGCTGAGTGCTTTATTGGGCAAAACTTCGACCATTGTATTTCTATTACGTTTTCCGCATTAATCGCATTTTGTTGGGCGATGTAACGTCACATAAATGAATCCCCGGCATTTTTAATTTAACCTCTCGTGCTTCGTACTTCTTAATTCCTATGTTAGGTTACCAAAAGACTAAAATTATTTTCCTTGTCCTTGAACATCTTCTTTCTCAGAATTGAAAAATTTAAATCTCGTAATTTTTTGATATTATAATTAAATTACAACAGGGGTTTTTGTCCATCAGGTATCTTGTATAAAAAGTGTGCACGTAAAGCGAGGGCTAGAAAAAGAGATGGAGGAAAAGGTGACTATTTGACTGATCACAGTGAACCTTCTCCTAGTCAACGAAACATCCCATTGTCATTCTCCAATGAAGTATATCCAGCTTTCTGTGAAAATGCTA
>JAACYV020000906.1:0-14725 GCA_009936425.2 Chrysaora fuscescens
AATACTGCCGAAATTGACTTTCAAACCTTTTGGCCACTGACTGTTGAATTCCTCGACGTCAGAGGCCGGACTAATAGTGAATAATGGTGACTGTGGATCACCACAAAAGGCATTCTGCCAACTTTAATGCGCTTTTCCACTACATTTGATCATGAAACATTAGAAACAACTTGTAAATTAATGGGGCTCAAACTATGTGAATATACTGCACATGGTATGAAGGATGCTAGATAAGAGAATTCCACAATTGTAGCAAGCAAGCTATTACCTAAAAATATTTAATGAAATCTCTTTTGGAAACTTTACCGATTTTTGACTAGCTTTATAAGAATCCTACAGTGCAAATTATTTTCGATCTCGCAATAAAACTGATCTTAGAAGACTGCAGAACAAAAATAAGAAAAGCAATATTCTTAAATCAAAGAGCTAATGTACAAGGGAGATGAGATGGATGATGATCATATGAAGCTAACATGAAGATCACACAAAGCAAATGAAGATACCCTTACACAGCATTTACCGAGTTAACCAGCTACGAAAAAGTGATGAAAAACGTTTATCCATTGGATAATATGGATGGGGGAACTTGAAGAATGACCATTGCATTTATGAAACTTAGGCATTTCATAAGGGTTCCAAAAAATCTGTCGAATCCTGCGACCAGTAAAGCTACAGCAACCAATTTTCATTTCATTACTATTAGTGAATACAAATATCCTGTAAAAATGGCCTATTTGCTAACGCTGTCAGTTTTTCAATATCTGAAAATGCAGCAAAGAGAAAGGCAATGTCAGTTGACCTACCCAACTAAGCCAACCTAACTAACTAACTTTGCCAACTTGGTGTCTAAAAAGGAAACTCGTTTAAGAATTAATGTTTTTCCATTTAAGGCTGACATGAAATCTTAAGTTCAAAAGTTGACACTATAGGTTAGATAGAAAACGACAATTTTTAGATTTCTTTTCATAGCGTGTAGAGTAGTTAGCCCCGTATAGTGTTAGTTGACTTATTTTACTCAAATATCGCATGTGGATCTCATTCTGTCCTTGTTCTAAATGAGATGACTGCTCGGACAAATTCAAACTTTCTGTAATATCCATTTTTCTTGAAGTTTATGTAATGTCGACGGTCTCTTCTCTAGATTTGCGACTGCTGCTACTTCTCCTTTTAAGTTCGCGATGAAACATTTTATTCGAGGAGAGCCACCTCTGCATCAGCGAGGTACTTGCTAACACCTCGAAACTTAACTTAGTTGTTTGAAGCAAGAAAAATAGACTTAGTGTTGAGACTGCCTGCAGACCAAGTTAAGAGACTCAGTAATATTTTTCTTTTTGAAAATTTCATAGCTTGAGCTATCCAAATGTGAAAGAATGCCAAGTCATGTTTACTGCATTTTGACAAAATTATCAAATCAAGACCAACGATATTTTTTGGACTAAGATTTAAACCATGGATTTTTTTATTCTAGATTGTCCAGGAACACAAAGTGAAGATGCTGGGAAAGTAAGTGCTTGTGCTGGCTGCCCTAATCAGGCAATTTGTTCTTCATCAAAATCAGCCGCCCCCGATCCAGGTAATTTATGACTTTAAACTATTTCCGTTATGAATAATTTGGAAACTTTCAATGTATCTGATCATACGGTTAACAATTAACAATTTTATTAACAATTAACAATCAACAATTAATAATTAACACAGTTAACAATTTTATTTCGTGTTCATCTTTTGTCTTTTTATATTCAATCTTATTGTTTTATATGTCTTAAACATATATTGGCAGAAACATATTTTTAAAACAGCCATAAATAAATAACCAATTACCATTTTAGCTTGTTGATGTCTTTTAGAAGTCTTTTTCCGCCAGGGTAATGGGTGTTTGAATTTCCGTGGTTGCTTAGGTTAACACACTCCAGCCCCAAAAGTTGCTTTTAAATTTGGCTGTCCAGCCCTAGTTGCTTATTGATTGGTTGTCTATTAAAAAACAGTGTATTACGGTCCAAAATAGTAAGATCCGGAATATAAAAAATCCGAAGTATTAAGATTCGAGATATCAAGATTCGAGTTATCAAGATCCGAGAAATTTGGGTCGAAATAATAAGATCCAATAGATCAAGATTAGAGATATTAAGATCCGAAATATTAAGACCTAAGATAACAAACGCGGGTAAGACCAACAAATTTTTGAGTTAAATAAAAAAATGCTTTCCTACAAAGGGCTCGAAAGGAAATAACTGCACATTGTTTGATATCAATAGAACGAGAGAAACAGATGAAAAACGTCATATCAAATGCCTTTTGGACATTTTTGACGCTGATTGGAAAAACACTACACTATTCACTACCAACACTATTCAGTCCTATCTGGAAAACATGATTAAAGAGACTTTCACACTGAACCCAAGAGGATGTGACTTAAAATTCAGAGTTTTTCTACTTTTAGATGTAGAGGAGATTAGAAAGAAGCTTGCTTCTGTAAAACATAAAATTCTTGTACTGTCTGGCAAAGGTGGAGTTGGAAAGAGCACATTCACTGCCCACCTTGCTTATGGCATGGCAGCTAACAGTGAAACTCAGGTGAAGAGACTATTGTATTTCTAACTAAAAATAAACAACTTAATAGTAGTGCTACAATGATCTTAGTTAATCTTCATGGTTGCAAAAAGTTATATTTATTTCAATAATCCAGTTCCACTTATATAAGACACAATTTGAACTTCTTCATAGATCATTAAATGTGTTGGATATTTTTATAGAAATGCACATTTTTTTCAAATAAAAACAGTAGTTTATATCAAAATGTTTATTCAAAAACTGTATAAACTAAATCATACAGGATTATAAATGTCTGAAGTATGAAATTTCAAGTCATAACAAAAATGGAGAAGGTCCTGAATGATATCTAGAACACAAAAGATGAAACACTTATATTATAACTTCGTCCAATTCCATTTCAGGTTGCTGTACTTGATTTAGATATTTGTGGTCCGTCCCTACCAAGAATTTTTGGAGTTGAAGAAGAACAGGTGCCTTTACTTTCATTCCATAGATAAGCTTTCATGCCCAGTGAAGTTTTCAATAGCCTAGTCTAAAATATAGTTTTATTCTTAATGTTTATAAAACAAAGTATTTATTCTTAGGTTCATCAAAGTGCATCAGGATGGTCACCAGTGGTATGAACATACTCTTTGAATTATCAACTCGCTTTAATACCTTTTAAACTTTCCGAATTTCGCCCCAAGACATTTCAGTCAGGTTTAAAAGTTTTCTTAGTTTCGTTTTTATTAATTCCTATCGCATTTATTCAAAAAAGAAGTTAATTCAATAATTTGCATTTTTTTATTTACATATTGAAAGCATATGAAGAAAGCTACTTTCTAATCTCCTCTTACATCTAAAAGTAGAAATATCCAAAAATAAGGGGATGGCTGCATTGCATGTTGTGAATTTTAAGACACATCCTCTTGGGTTCAGTGTGTAAGTCTCTATAGTCAGTGTCGTTTTAAATGGTCAGGGATGTGCTCCATGTAGATATCATAAAACAAATCGATATTAGAAAAATTCAAAAACCTTACGCTGCTCTAATTTGTGACACAACGTTCTGTTCTGAGCCTATCATTCTACCAAAAATTGATTATTCATTTTCGACTCCTTCTACTGCGATTGACTAAAAGATTGCCAAAGGTTAAAATTGGTACTGCCAGCTGTGTATACGCAAAAGAAAAAAACGTGATAATAATAGACGTAGCATTTCCAATAGAAAAGCATGGAAACTGGCATCTGCCGAAGCGCTCTTGCAACATCACGAGATTTAAAGACATTTAGGAACATGGTGGCTTAAACAATCTGCTACTTTTTAAAAAAAGCTATGTGCTGCTATTCATTCTAAGTAAAAATGTTTCCATATTCAATAATAGATTCCGCTTTGTAACATGTTTAAGTATTTATTTTGCTATTTAATATCTTTAAAGTAGTGTAACGAAAAATGAACAAATCATCACTATGTGGAACTACTCATTAGAAATCATCATCTTCATCATTATCATTATTATCATTATTATTATTACTATTATCATCATCGTCATTATTATTATTATCAATATTAAAAAATTGCGCAGGGATAGCTTCACATTTTTTCACCTTGTAAGCCTTGTCTGCTCTTGTTTCTTTTTTTAGTTTGTTCAGGATAATCTCTGTGTCATGTCAGTGGGCTTTCTTCTAAGTGGGCCTGACGAGGCTGTTATTTGGAGGGGACCTAAAAAGAATGGTTGGTTTATATTGCAGTGTATAGCTAACATCCTAGGCTGTGAATGTATTTTGTGAAAATCACTCTAAAAAAGCAAATTCTGCAGTGAAAAAAGCACCAGCTTCAAGGAATAAATAGCTTACATGTGGAAATCAACTACTATCAATTTAAAATCCTTTCGTAGAAGTAGGTTTGCATAAAATATTTTGTCTGATACGATATTTTTATGGTTTGTGCTTTATTTGACAGGTCTTATCAAACAGTTTTTGCGTGATGTTGATTGGGGTGAAATTGACTATTTGATCATGGATACGCCTCCAGGTACTTCTGATGAACACTTATCTGCAGTTCAGTATCTGAGCTCGGATTACGTGGATGGAGCTGTTTTGATAACCACGCCCCAGGTGCGCCACATGTTATAACTCTGTAATTCCTTGATAATTTAAAAATAGCTACTTTGGTGTATCGTATGGCATTTTTCAGCCGTAACATGCGCTTGCAGCAGTTTATCCGTAATGTATGCTTAGTAAGACTTCATGCTTAATAAGCGAAGGCTATTTTCCCCTCAAGTGAGTTTTTGAGGTCAAGTTTTGTTGTTCGATTGGTGCATGACAGTGAATTTGCCTAAATGTACCATAATGCTCAGTCTTTGGACTTTTTTATTCAGCAAATTTCTAATTGACATAATTTTATCTGGTGAGTGGCTGAATTAAGTTATTCCAAAAAAGATATGCTATTTTTAAGCTATTACTTACTTAAACTATTAAAACGTATTTACTATCTGCCCCTTACAAAGCACATTCCAGTTTTGACCATTTTCTGACAAACCATGAAAAGAAGTAATCGTTGGTAATTTTTGTTTTCTTAAAGGAAGTAGCGCTGCAGGACGTTCGCAAAGAGATCAACTTTTGTGAGAAAGTGAAGCTACCCATTATTGGGGTTGTCGAAAATATGAGCGGTTTCGTGTGTCCAAACTGTAAGGTAAATCAAATATTCTTCACCAACAATCAGATTCAAGGATAAGAATATTTTCATTTTAAATTTTGAATTAATCTAAGATTACGGATAACGGATTTATTTTCCGCTGAATAAGTTTATTCCCCCATTAAACATTTCACTTGTCCTCTCATTTTGCCTTTGTTAATGTCTAAATCATACACCCTTTTTTTAAGCTCCCGCCCGACTACCGGAGAATCTCAACTGAATTTCCTGGCGAAAATCAATAGTTCCCTGCTGCAGCATATACATAAACAGCTAGTAAACTGAACAAGATCAGATTTCTACAGAAAGAGTCGAGATATATGCTTGCTGAGTTTTCTGGCTCCATGGAAACAGTTAGAGTTAATTGGCCCCATCAGGCTAGTCTCTCGGTTGTTCGGGAAACCCGGCCCCAAATTGCATTAAACGTGCTCCTGTTTTTTATTCGTCACTTGATTTTGTAACTGCCATTCTTTACCTGCCTTGCCATTGTAATACAATACAATGCAGAATGTTTGTGTTTATTTCAGGGTGAGTCTCAGATATTCCCGCCGACAACTGGAGGTGCTGCGAAAATGGCTGAAGATTTCCAAATTCAATTTTTAGGGAAGCTTCCCTTAGATCCTATCATAGGTAGTCCATTCTTCTACGTATATAATTACAAACGTTATCTTGAGTATAATTGACAAGATCGGTTAATTTTGCAATATGAATATTTGCTGTTTAGGTGTTTCTAGTCATCATTATTAATATTCTTTATTCATGCTCATTTGCTGTTGCCTTCCTTGAATCGAGAGACTGGACGTTTCAATAACAAACGAAATTAAACGCGCAAATGAAGCTTAACTTGTTTTCTGTAGGTTATTCATGCTGAAAATATATCTTATTTCTAAAAGCATCCTGTGTACCAAAGCAAGCATATAGTATTTTATGCCCTAAAATTTATGTAGTTAATTTTTTAAAATCAAGTTTGAACGTTATAATTAAATTTTCAATTTTCAATTTTAGGGTTTGGTATCATTACCTACCCTTATCGTTTGCTATCATTTAGCTTATTGCTTGTTGTTACAACAAATGCAAGCTTGTGTCATAATTTTTCCAAATTTTACAGGAAGATGCTGCGATGAAGGCATATCTTATCTAAGTGAAGCTCCAGACTCTCCTGCGACAAAAGCTTTTCAGGAAATTATAAGAAGCAAGTAGAAAATTACGTCTTTCTCGGTTTCATAATTTCAAGAGATACGCCACTTATTCTATTTTATTCATTCTTTAATAGATGTATTCCATTTTCAGATAGTTGTTCTCTTCTCCTTATCAATTACTTTTGTTTTTAAACAGTTTTTGTTGTTTATAATCCAAAATTCGACTTACCTTTGAAATAATGAATCCTTCCCCTTTTTACAGAGATTGATAACTTTTGTTGTAAAGAAGGCCAGTCTAGTTGTGGGAACAAGCCTCAATCAGACAGTGTAGCAAGGTGAAAATTAATAATGAAAAAGGTACACTGGCAATCAATCCTATTTGCTCTTATTTTTATTATGTGATCTAGATTATTTATACCCTCATGTAATAGTCATTATGTAAGATTCTCAAAGAGGTATTTTTTCCTTGTCTTTCCTGAAATGACGGTTCTAAGTCAAACCTTGAACAACCAAGGGCCTAATTATATGCAGAAAAACAACCCATCTTCCATTTTTAGGGTTGACAGACAAGATTCCGTCTTCCTGTAGAATCCACTAAATTTTCATTTTTTTGTTTTACATGACAAACACATTTATTGTTAAGAAAGTTAAGTTAAGTTAAGAAAGAAAAATTTTCGAATGCCCGCTGTGCCCTATACTGGTTACTTATTTAATTACTCAAGTTCAGAGTCTACGAATTTGCTGTTTCACAAAGAGGCAATTTCAAAAAGGACGACATTTTCACAGGGTCTGTATCGGTTATTATACTTTCTCACAAAGGAAACAATAAATCTTAACTGAAACTTATTATAATCTAAGGCTTCATCACTTAATTCAACATAACATGACAATGCCATTAAATGGAGTGATCCCCTATGACATTGACTCCCCAACAGAGTAATTCCAGAGTGATAAGCCAAGATGAACATAATGATGGTGCAGGCTGCCACTGTTTATTTTGTAGTTGATCTTTTACGCCGTTGGGTTACTTTAAATGGCAAATCTAATCTACTACTTTAACAGATATACTAGAATGATTGCCATCTCCCCAAAACAGCGTCCTTTATCGCATCGACGTATTGAGCTGGTACCCAGTAAATCCAATACCGTGAGGCTTCCGTTGGACCCAACTGCAACGCCTAGGATTCAACAAACAACATAGCAGCAACTATTATTAAATCTATTAAAAGATATTAATCAGCATCTATTTGTTTCCAATGCGATTGTTACTGATAAGATGTGTCTTGATACTAGGGCAGGGCACTTTGCTCAAGACGATTGAAAATAAACAAAGGCCAAACAAACTGAGACAAAACAAAGGGAAGGCCTTAAAACCGTGGTTAATAGGATTTAACAGGAAAATTAGGTAGTATGGTAATATTCTTCATCGTTGCAGGCAGATTATCTTACTTACCAATATGTGATATTCTTCGTGACCTTCAATGGGTTCTGAAATAACATTTCGTATCGATGTCATGGGCAGTTTCTCTGTTCTATCTACAAAACAAAGAGATAACTATTGATCCTTCCAATTAGGAGGAGTTAACGCACAACTTCTCCACTAAATGTCGACCATTGAGTTATGCCAGTAGCGTCTTCTTGGGTATGATACGATAGTATAGTAGTGCCTATTTCAAACATCTAAGGTTTGGGCTGTCCTTTAAATTGCAATAGTGCCTTGCCTTTTCCTAATAAATTGTGGACTGGAGTAAATATGACTTTGATAGTACAAGAGATTCAAACAAAATTGCCTATTTGCGACTCGACCCTTTAGACAGTACTTTTTCAAAACTGTTGTAGCAAACGATCATTTTGTAATATACTTATTCACACGGATATTTACTTCTATTGAAATAATTAACGCTATCTACAACCAATAAGAAGTTTGAAACAGAATAATTGTAACAATATCATCTATTTTTAACAAATGAAAACAAATTGTAATAAATTGAAGAGTATTTTTAGTAAAGGTTCTTTTCGATGTTCCTAGTGTTTCAGCGAGCCTTTTTAGGGCAAACATCTCACTTTTCATTGGACAGCCTTGTATGCGTTGCAAATTTTCATCGTCAATACACTGTTGTACAAACTGTTTTATTACTAAAACTCACGACTTGCTATTTCATTTGATTTGTATTTTATAAATTCAAAATACATAAGTTACAAGTATAAATATACGTGTATTTTATTTTCATAGATGTTTTGATTTGTCTTTTTTCTTGCATTTGTTATTTTTGATTATCCTCTCTTTAAATTTATCGAGTTTTAATCCTTTCCCTGCTAGTTTAGATATAAAAAAATTAAAAGAACATTGTGCCCGCTTCGAAGCCCTAAAACAAGGTGCCTCTTCCTTAACGAAGAAACAAATAAAAAATAACAAAATTACTCTAACCTTTTGTGCCTAACCAGACTTGATCCAACTCCAGTTTGAATGTCAATCTCACTTTGCCAGCTCTTTTGTTGTACATTCCGGCTAGCGGATACGCCGGGAGTCGCTCCTATGAAGTAACAAAATCAAGATCGATTTTTGCAGCTTTTTCACATACACCAAACTTATTGCGAAAAAACGAAATAATGCTATAGTATGAATAGCGGAAGGCAATCCTGAAGCTACTGTTTATTAACTACACTTGAAGTACATCATTACATGACATGTAATTACCGCTAAACATGTAAACGAGTAAAGAAGTATACAGCTTTTTAACCAAGTGATTGGCGAAAGGATAAAAACCACAAAAACAAACTGCATTACTAAATGAGGAAAGTTCATGATACAAATCATGACTTATAAGTAACGGGTGACCTGCTATTAGATTTCTTATGAAACAAACCTTAATTCCTTTAATTCCGGGCATTATATCTTCTGGCATTCCCTTCTCTAAAATCTTTTTGTGCATCTAACAGAAACAAAATACATTTTGTTTGTGAACAGGGCTATACCAAAAACATAACATTTACTTTTGAACAAGGTTCATGATTTATTATGAAAATAGTTTTATTTATCATTTGGATTGAAATAAAGATTGAAAGAGAAGTTTGAAAAAAGAGTAACAGACATCATTGACGAACTCTAGAATATACAAGCAGCTAGGAAATCAATAATCACAAAATATCAATTCACTAAAAACTTCGCGAAAAAAACGCTACATAAAATCTTATATCACGCTGTTACAGATTGTAAAACATCACCAAAATATTACCTTCTGGCTGCAGAGCGATTCCTTGGAGGCTGACTCTATAAAGAATGATTAAAAATGTTTCAATTTTATAAAAATTTCAATGTTTCAAAAAAATCAGCAAAAAACAGTCATATAATAATTCGTGAAGGTCGAAATTGGCTGGATATGTAAAACAAAGTGAGCAATTGGGCTCTGTGGCAATGGGCTCTGCGTGACGTCTGGGCCCTGTGTCTCAGCTCAATTGGTACAGAGAATTCGACAGAAAGCCAGGCCATTCTTCTTGCCTTTCAGATAACAATTATCATATGATGATGTCTATTTTATTTGAACATAAAAAAAATTGAGCATAGAAAGAGATAAAATATTTTCAAGTGACTATAGTTACTACAAAATGCAAAACTGACTCGTACTGATTGATTTTATTTGGATTTCATGTTGTTTTCATAATTGAATAAAGGTAAATAAATATAGCGTTGTTGTTGCACCAGTGATGCTGAAGTTAGATGTTGTAGCGGCATCTTCCAGGCTACGATGGTTAGGCTCTCCGCACACGGGTTTTGCAAGATATCTAATTGGTTACTTCGTTTTGTGTCATAGTGCTCGGGGAACGGATAAAACCAACATTCCAAGGGGTAGTTACTTTTTGCCAAAAGCGTAGCAAAAGGCTTTACCACAAATCGGTACAAAGAAATGAGTACATGACGTGGTAAGGCGAGCGTAACTCATATATATTTAACAATCATATAAAAATTCGGCCAATCTTAGCTGAATATCAAAAAGAAGAATTGGGAATTCAGAATGGTTATTCACAATAAATAAGTTTTCAATTTCAATAACATTCTGCTCTTTTATTATCTCGAACAGACTAGGTTAAAGATTACACGTTACAGGTTACAGAAGGCCGAAACCAGAGTTAAACATAGAATACTTTATAGGCGTAAAAGTGTATTCATCAGACGTATCCAAGAAATAAAAAGTTCAAACATTCAACAACAAAAAACATTTCTCTGTTCTTACAAGGCTTTTCAGATTTATTGCCTTTTTATCTACAAACAGTTCGTTCGATGGATCTGATCTGGCATAGTCTAGAGTTTTCTGAAAGTTATGTCATTGTGTGTCGTTTCAAGAATTATGTTGTTATTTTGTTTTAAATGGAGGATTTGATCTGCCTGACAAAATTTAGCTGTGTTTGTCATGATCGTTAACATATCCATATAATTCGTGGGCTGGGACGCGGCTGGTTTTTAAAAATTTGGTACAATCATCAAGACGAAAATTAAATTTCTAGGAAATATATATATATAGCTTCACATTTTCCTTTTCATTTGATTCAATTTTCTGAGGATTCTTTTCAAAACATTATTGAGTGAAGTATAGTTAAACACAATTTCACATACATGCTAGGCCCATATTTCTTCACATTTTCACTCCTGCATAATCGTCACCAGAAATTAAAATATAATGTTAAGCTAAAATGGGTTGAAGATAAACGAACGCAGTGAAAAAAGCATGTATTGTGAAACTGGGAAAAGAGAAACTTACCACTTTCTGTCGATTTACTTTCTTTAGTTTTATCTTGAGATGGAGGGGTTACAGTAAGAACATCTTTTAAAGTTGAACCAACAACCATTAGTTTAACTCCTTTACTTATCTTTGCCTCTCGCAAAGTGATAGAATGATCTTTTATTAACCCTAAAACACATAAATACATATCGATCAATAGCTTTCAGACTAATTTAAACTAATCCACTAGGAAAGAAATTTCCCTTCCCATCCGCTTTTATTGCTGTAGTTCTATTTCTAAGCGTTAGGCAATGAGAAATTTCATTTCTTTGAATATTCTGGTAATAGCTTGAGCATTAAATTACCTTTGTACATAAGCTTCTGCATATTGACAGGGATCCCTGATAAAAAAAGGAAAAAAATAATGTTCATATATCTAGGTGTCCAAGGCGTTGAAATATAATCAATTATTATTCATTATTCATAAGTCAATATCATGTACAACTTCTTTGAATCTTGATAACAAATGATTGAAGCAATTTACAACCGACATGTTCATGAAACACAAAATAGCAAAATAAATTTCAATCAGGCAGACTGTTTAAAAAAACATTTCCATAAGCTTCCAATCATTTAAAGCAAGACGTGGTAGATGTTCTCAAACGAAGTTCCTTCTCTTTCGGAAACAAAATATTAGGTCCAGTTGGAATACTACTGCGATAGTCTTGAATGTGTAACTGTCATTATGTACTAGAAAGAAATTAATGTACTCGAAAACAATCAGTAAATGTAAAATAGTAAATGTAAAAGTGGATCAAAGTGGATAAAAGAGCTATAGCGAGAGAGAGATCATATCATGGTAAAATAAATGAAACATTGGACAAGACAGTATACTGAATAAAGAATCTATTTGTAGTCGTCTAAGGACCTTCCAATGGGCACTGCAGGGAAAAACTTAATTACTGAGATGAAAAACGTGATAAACTAATGGTTAAATCTTATTAATGATCAACAAAGGGCCAGATCATGAATCTCTTTAAAAGCTTTGTCAGTTATGCCAATACTAATGCTCTTCATACTAATACTAATACTTGTGTACATCCACAAATTTAAAGCAAAATCTAGTGAGAAGGTTAGACTTGTGGAAAATTCGCAAAATCAACGAACTTGTTGAAGAATGCTGAGTTATACAAGATCGTTTAAGTAGAGTCCACTCAAATCCAAAAAACGCAGAGGTACTTCAACCCATTTGCGATCGAGAAATCATTCTCCGCGTTTATTCAAGCACCGGGACATCGATTTACCTTTGTAATGAGCAACATTGCCAATATCTGTGTATTATTGAAACCCCTGGATCAGGCTATCGACAACTTTATCCATGTCCTTCTCTATGGATATACCTTTAACAACTATGAAAGGGCTCTGTCCTTTTTTGCGGCAAAGTTCGGCAGTTTAATTGGTTTCATTTTCCCATCAGAAAATTGAACCAAGAAGACCAGAATTCCAGAAATATCGCGAAAGTCACCACAGATAAAGTGAAAAAGAAAGAATTGATGTACTATGAAAATGAGGATGAAACAAAAAGATTAAAAGTACCATCAAACTCACAAAAGGGAATTTAAACACAACCAATTTAGAAACGATCAAATCAGAATTAATGCCAATTTGCATTCTTGAAGTGGAAAATGTAACATTAACATCACTAATTTCTCTGTTGTTCGGTGGAATGGGCTGGGGGGTGTGGTCGCTTCTTTTCCCACGCTGCAGAGCACTTGGACAAGACCTGCTTAAATTTTGAATTTGATAAGATCACGCCTGTTGTGTGACAGAGGGACACGATAAACATCAAAATCATTTGAAGAAATAGGGAAAACCAATATTTCAAACGTTGCTCGTGAGTCGTGACATTAACTTAGCTAGATTTAAATTAAAGAAAAATTATGTCGTTTTAGGTATTCCATGATCAGTTCACTGGCTGAATTCCTGATTGATTATTAAATTGTTAAATAACAGTTGATTGTTAAGCGCTCTAGTGGAGTCCTTCTCAATTATCTGATATTTAAACCTTCTAAAATTCGATATTCTGAAATTCCGATATTCCATTTTTGACTTCTATTTTCTCTTATAAAGACCAGCAAGAAATGCTTGCGGGGTCTTAAAATACTGTTGAGTATTTTGCATGTCATTTTTTTTCTATGAATGTCCATATTTTTCTTGGATATTGTCGTGTTGTTCGTTCAATTCAAAAGAAACAAACTTTAGCTTCTGAATGACACTTGTTATAAACTCTATTATGGAGATGATCAAAATTTTAATTTCAAATACCTTGTACAGATTTCAGAAACATGAGACTACAGATTACCGATATTTCAGAATATTGAGTTGTCAAAATAAAGAAGCTGATAGCCCTTTCCTAAGAACTTTCTGTTAGCTTACTTATGCATGTATAAATTGTAACTAAGCCATACATCACATAATATGTAAAACTCTATAAATACTAGCTCTGTAAAGTTAGAATTTGGGTCATTTTATAATTGCAACGTTGAAACTCTGTCTCTGTCTTGAGTTATTTTCTAGTGCGTCACAGCAAAGTCTACTACAGGTGTATCAAGGTATTTCGTTGTAAGGGTGACATGTTTTTATAAATTGTGAGTATACTTCATCAACAGATTTTTCTCTGTCTCCCATTTTCTACGTTTTCTTCCTGTATTAGCAAAAGGATACCATGCTATACAACAGAAGCAAGTGCTGGAAAGGGGAGTTTTACTACAAGTTTGTTCCTTCTTCTGCCAGGAAGTGGTAAATATACATAACAATATATTCTGAATATATACTTATTTTATTACCAGTAAGCTCTTTGATATGGGCTTTCAATTCTTCTACCTTTTTTTCAAGATCAAATATGATAGGAAATGTCTTTTTGTTCCAAATAACTTTGAATTCAACAAGGTCAGGTTGGTCAATGCTGCCGTTCTCGTCCTTGCAAAAACCTTGTTCCATTGGCTTGCATGTGGCATCAACAACATTGCAAGCATCCTGTAAATCTCTATTCAGAATAACATCTGCATCATTAGTGGAAGATAATCCAAGATCATCTATACCTTGGGTTGTACAATCTAAAAAGATATATAAAATTAAAATCAATTAATTGAAAAATAATATTTATGACAGTAAAACTGATATTAATATAATGAATGATTTATGATTGCTTTCTATATATATGAATGCGCAACAATAAGCAATGCAATGTATTATACACAGTAGATAAGTCTCCAAAGACAAAATTCTCGATTTCATAAGACTTTTGTCATGCAGCATCAGGATGGTTGCAGATCTTTTAAAAATTGTCTTGAGAAGCTATGTAAAACTATATAGACCACATTGTGACATGGGGCCTCAGGGACAATTTTTATTAAAATGATTCTGTCTAAAACTATATAGACTGCAGGGTGGCATGGGGCATAAGGGGACCCTTATTATTCAAATGAGGCTTTCTAGAACTATGTAGACTGCTTGATGGCATTAGGGGACCCTTATTATTCAAGTGAGGCTTTCTAGAACTATATGGACTACTTGATGGCATGGGGCATTAGGGGACCTTTATTATTCAAATGAGGCTGTCTAAAACTATGTAGACTGCTTGA
>JAACYV020001017.1:4063-14723 GCA_009936425.2 Chrysaora fuscescens
GATATCCTAGAAGGCCGAGCAAAATCTATGACCAAAATAAAATATTCAACGAGAGAGCAGAAATTGCGTAAAGTGACGTCATCAGGGCTATAAGACTTAAGGGAATGCAAAAATAAAAACCTTTTTAGAAAATAAATCCACATTGTATGAAATGGAAATGTCAGATATTCCCTGTGATTCCAGAAATGCATAATAAAGCCAGGACATTTCAAATTTGCAATTTTTCCTGCATGCATGCGCAATTCCCGCCCTGTCATTCTCTACAGGTATCATTGTTGTTCAGCAGCATTCTGCTTTTTTGTTCTTCTGTCACCATTTAAATTAGATTAATGATTTAAGAATAAAAATTTGTCATTTACCAATCAATCCACAGGTGTCTGCCATTTATGTGAATTCAAAAGGATTTCTCTTCAAGTAAAACAGATTTGGATAACTGATTGACTTAGAGCAGTCAAAACATAACACTCACATGGCAATCAACGTTTTCTCCCTTCAAATCAAAGTTACAGTCAATCATGTTGAGTCCAACAAGCATTCCACTTATCACAATGCTTTCTTCTCCCAGCATCATCGCATAGCTCTCATAGAGATCGCTAAATGAAAATAAATAACTAACATGTAAAAGAGTAAAAAATTAGGATAAAAATGTCGAAAATAAACTCTTTTCTCAGATACCTAAATCAAAATACTGCAGTAAACTAACTCACATCTGTAGAGCTATCCCTATTTTCGGGGAATTTGTATAAAAAATGCTTTTTCAGAGTGCACTGCGAAGAGTTACTAACAGTGAATGTATATAATTTACAATGAGCTCTAAATACAAATAGATCCTGAATCCTAGCAGAGATATTCCATGTTTACAAATGCACTCTATTCCTATTAGATTCATTTATAACAGTTTCATCCAATTTAAGATGTTCCATGAAAATTTGACGTTAAGAAAAATGCAAAAATTACATACTTCATACTACTTTTTTCCTCAATAAAAATTTGAACATGTTCAGCTAAGAGCTTCTGCATCAAAGCAAATCTCATCCAAGCTCTTGCACGGCCCAAATTCGTTCTAAAAAATCAAAATTGGAATTAAAATTCTACAAGTTGATGCAAAAAAGCCATGGGACCTTTTGAAAGCCACCTGGACTTGCATCATGTAAGTCCAAACAAAGGACAAATTTACAAATTTCAAAGCAACAGGCAAATTAGGTATTACTGAAGTTAGACATCACACATCCATTGTTGCAACATTTGAAACTTTTCATCTAGCAATCCAAACAGATATGATTCAGATCGATCCTTGCAAGTCATTTCAAACAGATACTTTGATAGTTGATTATTTCTGTCATAAAATACTGTTTGAAAATATTGTGAGCTGAAACTCTCAAGTAACCAGTCACCAAGCTATATTTTCTACATTTGTAGGCACTTAGACAAAAATAAGTAAGCGATTCAGTTAGTAACACATTCTCAAACTTAATTCAATAACTTTGTTTTGATTAATACAACTGAAAGCATCACTCACTTGATCGTAGGTAAATTTCGTATACTGATCAGCATATCTTTTAGACTTGGAATCTTATTTTCCATGGATTCAAGAATGCCCCAGTAGTCTTTTCTGGACCCAAGTAAAGTCCTTTTGGCTACAGTGGAAAGATAAAGGTGTAAGTTAGGCTTCCTAGTCAAGGGTACAGACAAACATATATAGTGAAAAGTTTTTGATCAAAGAAGGCTTCCATGGTGCAGGCTTTTATTAATTGATTGATAGACACATACACTTGCTATCTTCACAAGGCATGGGTTTCTGTGCTGAGCACAGGGGGACCACTGAATAGCCCAGGACTAATCTAAGCAGTGCCACCCCAGTCCTTCCTCTTGATGTGACCACACATCGTGATTCCTTTTGCCTTTTTGCCTGGAATTACAGAGTGCTGGCGACTCTCCTGACTCTTTCATGGCCAGTTAGGCCTGGGTGGGAATCGAACCAACAACTGTTACTCGCTCACCACTGGGCCATTCTCGCATTCTTTGCCTTGCACAAAGAAGGAAATAGTTGTCACTTCCTAAGCATTCCCCCTGCAGTCTAACAGGTTAAGGAATCATTGAGAGAGAACTGGTGTACCAAAGTACCAGGGATATAAAAATGCGCAATACTGCAGAGGGATCCAGCTCTTCTGCTATGTAAATTTTACTTTTAGTTGTGCTAGACAGGTAAGGACTGCAATGAAAGATTAAGCCTGCATTGTAAAACATAACATGTATGTTTGTATTTATTTATCGTGTATGTTTGAATGTGTTATTGAAAAATTAAATAAAGTGATTATATATGTTTTGATCAGGAAATTCATTACCAAATATGTTCATATGAAGCAATATATGAAGGGGATATGAAGCAATATACCATGAAATAAACTGCACATATCTAAGAAAGCAAAATTACCCTTCAGCCCGTGCCTAAAGATATGTTCCATGATAATAAAAAACTGATGTAGTGGAGGAAAATCATCAGTCAAAGTTCTTCCACATTTCAAAGAAGAGTCAATCAGTGTTTTTATGCAAATCTTTGCAATGTTTAACAAATTGCTTCTTTCAATCCTCCAGTAATAGTCTTTGTCTACAATCGACTGACTCGATGACGAGCTTGGAGTCCGCTCTCGAGTTGAGACAAGGATAGAATCGGAGGACTGCTCAGAAATTGATCCTTCTGAGGCCGCCATATTGTCTTGTTGTTGAATTGAGTGGCCTCACTACCAGTCTGCAACAGAGACTGGGGTCGAAGATCCCATTTCAATGGTCCTTCCACTGGGTCCTTCCCAATGAAGGATTATAATTTAATCTTCCTGTTTCCAGAAATACCCTTCTTTGTTATCTCTTTTAAGAATTAACGGATGCAATTTATCGTTGTTGTTCCCAATGCAGATAACAATTTGCTCCGATCGTTTTAAAATTTCTTCCGAGGACTAAAATTGTGCTATTTCGTGATGTAATAAATTAAGTCTAATTCGGCCTTCTGTTCCTTGTCAGAGAGATTGCTGACAGAACTTAATGTTCTGTTCCATGCACTGGTAAATTTAAATCACGCTATACAATAATAAAAGAGCAATTTTTCGCATTCTTCAAACTAGGTGTTAAATAATATCAGGTGAAAAAATTTAATTTGTTTCAGCAGATTTCCAACCTCTGAGATAGGCAAATAGAAAAATGAAAGCATAGGCTTATTCTTGAGAATATTTTAAACTGGGTTAAACATCCTCGTGAGCGCTCTCAGTCCAAAATCAAAATGAATGACATCCATATTGTAGGTTCGAATGGAAGTTCTCTGTCAACAGCTGATTGTTTTCAACAGGGGAAAATGCCTCACCGCAGTGCTCGGCACCAGACCCCTGAAACCTCTACAAAGCATACACATTGCAATCAGCTCAAGTTGTCCTACGATGGTTGACGATTCTGTAACACGAAAATGGGAGGTTGTATTGAAAAGCCGAACGAAAAGTTATTGATGCTCTTTGTTAACTTTCAACTGTCAGTGTTGGTTTACTTCTCACTGTTTCCCAAAGGTATGCTTTTTTCATTCTCGTTTCATTGTCGGCATGTGTATTCGTGATGAAGGAATAATTAGAAGTGATTGTTGTAAGGCACAAATAATCTGTTGCTTGTCAGTCAGTTTAAACTTCTCGACCTTAGTTAATTGTGAAACCTTCAGGTGGATCTGATGTTATCTTTGAAGCAAATATACTGAATTTACAAGCCGTCTAGGCCAGTTTATCCCTCCATCGTCGAGCCTTTCGTGCTGGAACTTTTCGTGCAGAAGGTCCTCCGATTATTGTCACCGGACATGATTTCTTACACTGACCCTTTCACAAACGTGCTGATTATTTGAAAATCCGTGTGAATTCGCAGTATCTTGCTTCTTATTTTGAAATTAACAGCGATATAAGATCTATTGAAATGGTTACTAAACTTTGTCACCTACATCAATAGGCTAATGTATAGAATTGTTAGCAGGTGATAAAGGTTTGTTTTCAAGCCTAAATGTTCATAATCCAACCGAGCAATAAAGTCAGCGAATACCGGGTACCCGGCCCCTTTCTTTACGAAATAACCGACAATTTTATAATGTTTTGATTCTCTGTTCTCACTGGAATTTGGAATATTTTGATGCAGGTTGCGTCTACCAAAGTGTGAACACTTCCCATAATTTTGTTTGTAATTTAGTTTAACCCCAGTAAATATAGCCGACTGAGCTTGGCTTTCAACATTTCTGTAATCTTTTTAAACCCTTTGTTTCTTCGTGAATCGCCTATTATGATTTGACGCCATTAAATCATGGTCTACTTATTCTAAATTAAATAACATAGTTGGGGACTACCACTGTTATAATTCTTTGCTGATATACCTAGAGGATGTGATGGAGTGTTCATCCTTCCGATTTAACTATTCGCTCTTGTTTCACACAAATAAATTTGTTGTCGATCGCAAACATCACTAGCTAATTAGATTTAGACAAAATTTCAAAAAGCTGTGAAATGTCCAATCTCGATCAACCATGCTGTGCCTTAAACCATCATGAAAGACCATCTCGATTTTGTTCGGGTGTCGTCAACAAAATGTTAGTCATTTTAAAAAAGTTCGTTCTTTATTTATAATTTCTATGTCCCAGTCAAAATTAAAGGTGTTGTAAAAACATTCAGGGCCAGAATATTTGTCTGTAAGAAATTTAAAAATTGATGAAAATTATCTTTTGATTGCAGAAACCCAAATCAACAGACAATTTTCTTTATTCTGCCTGTGAATTTGTCGCTATATCTGAATAAACATCTAATATATAAATATCATAAACAGCATTTTGAAGCTCTAAACTCTGTTCAGTATGAGAAAGGATGCCTGGCAATTCATTTGCCTGTTTGCGAAAGGGAGCAAAAACTTTGCACACTCGGAACTCCATGTTTAGAAATCGGCGTCTTGCTTAAATTTCTAAGTAATCACTACGATTTACATAGGTTTTATATTTCACAATAAAGTTCAAGCAGGAATTAGTTGAGCGCTGTTTCCTAATCAAGGGCTCCCTACCCCACAGCCTCGGCTGCCATGGCCCCTTCTGTCCTCTGAATATACAGCAGTGGAAAATAATGTAATAAAATCACTGATGAAATTGAATTAAAACCATTGACGCACACATTCTTTCACGAAGGAAACCCTTCACGATGACCACCTATTCCGGATTTGTGAAATTAGCACTATACAGGCTTCAATCTCACCCAGACCTAAAAATCCACTGTACTTCCAGATGTCCTAATCTAAGGTCATAAGTACACTGGTAAGCATACTAATGAGATCGGACGCACAATTGTTGTTGCCAATCTTCATTTGTGTTATCGGCCATTTATTCAAATGTATCTAGACACAACAAATTTAATTAGATGCATCATAAACTCTGTAGGATTACAGAGCTCCACATGTGATTAAGATCATAACTAGCAAGTTATCTAATATTTATAGCTTTTTCATTACTTCTGATTATTGTTTGGACCAGTTCTATTATCTCCTGAATATCTTACATCAATGACCTTCATAATGGAAACTATAAATAATTGCTGATAATAAAGACATCATTAGTCACTCAAAGCTCTTGTTGATACTTCACACTATTGATTAGCAAGGTATATGAATAATCTTATCATTTATACAGGTTTATATCATCATTTTATTCTCATATCTGATGCTAGTCTTGGAGATTATAAAATACATTTTCCCTGCCCCATTAGGCATTCCCTCTATATTTTGATCATTATCATTAATCCTATTTTCATTATCATTCTAATTATTTTTATGATTAGTATAACTATTATCATCATTATTGTAATTCTTCGAATTCTCAGTGACCATGTGTTTTATTTACAGTTGGTACACTTTTTTTACAGTTGGTATTTTTTTAGTTAAAAAATAACTAATTTAATACTATTAAAAAGCAAGAACATCATAAAACAACAAAAACAGCAGCAAAATTGTACAATTAATTTTCTTATTGATATCAGTTGCTTACCAGACACAGTAAACGGAAATATTAGTTAACTAATATGTATTAGACATGTATCCCCACTGCCATCATGGGGTTTCTTCCTTAAATCATTATTTAACAGATGTCATAGGGGCAGTTGATAGGTACAGTTGATAGGTACAGTTGCTAGTTACACTAACCTCATTAGGCCCGGAGGGGTTCCCTAAGTGTCCCAGGGAGCGGCCAATTGTAAGTAAAATTCCCTAAAAAATGATTAACCCAGTCAGAATTTTACAGTTGGTAGTCAAAGATGCCCTAGAACAAGGCCTGGGGTTTCAGAACCACCAGTGGCAGTGGGGCTTCTTTGGTAAGGGGGCAGTTGTAGCATGTTGCCGTTGACTGGTAATTCAAACCCTTTGGAATGTCAGTAAAGACAAACTTGGTAAATCAACCTCAAAATAGGAGCAAATTGATATTGGAATAGAAGAAATGATCTGAAATGCACTCTAGTCTCAATATTTGCCCGGTTCTTTATGTGTTTTCTTGTCATTTCAGGCAGATATTAGGTATCACGTAATCTAATGAGAAATGCTTGGTAGACCGCACGTTCATTGCTGAATATTACGGAGCTAACTCTGCAATAAATTTATTTTTCTCCCAATTGCTATATCGTGTTAGTGTTGTAAATGTAGCAAGAATAAGGAAGCGCTTGGTTCACTTGAAATAAAAGGGCGAAAATTAAACGTTAAGAAATTGTCACATATTACCCATGCTACACCAATGTGTCATCCGTAAGCCAGCCGATCTAGTTTAATGTTTATAGTAGGACACAGTTTTGTCTTGTTGAGGCCGGGAGTAGCCATTTTTGGGAAGTATTCTGCGAGGAAATGATTACTCGTTTTAGCATTGAGGCATCTCCAGAGTGGCTGAATTTTGGACGTTTTTGCTTTGGTTTTCGAGTTTGAAGCCCGTCCTGCGTATTTTGACCATTACCGCTCTTAGCTACTTATAGGTACAACCTAGCCTCCCCCTAACCCAATCCAATCTGGCCCCCCTCTTATCAACTATTATACTTATCCTCTTTAACTTATCCCTGCTTTGCTGAGGCAGTTGGCATCTTGCTTGGATGTATAGAGATTGGACGTTGCAGACTCTGTAACCCTGGTTATATTTCGGTATTTCTCTATATACCGGTATTTCCATATTCGGTATTTCTCTATACTAGCGTTGTGAAACCTCTTCCATCAAGTAATCTTTATGCATTTGCTCTTTTACAGTGAACATGTTATTGTGCGAATGCGATGAATTCTGTCCTGACAACCACTTCAACAACTATACTTGTGCCACGAACCAAGGCTATTGCTTCGTGAAACTGCACTTTGATGAGATAAATAAAACTATAGTGAGAACCCATGGTTGCACTGCAGATACCCATGATGGCGGAATCTTCCAATGCCGTCATAAAAAACACGAAAAACCGACGGAAATGATGTGTTGCAGGGATAGTGATTACTGTAACAGTCATCTACAACCAACACTGAAACCTTTTACAAAGTCGAAGTTCCCCGAAGGTAGGAGTTTCCACTTATTCACCTATATTGTTGTTGTTTCTTGGCCGTATTTTACTGATCGATTGACCTTATTTATAAATCCGGTCAAATTCTTTCCTTCTAGCTAGCTATATGTACTCGTGACGATTTAATTTTCATAGAATCGCGGTCGGACAAGTATGACCTTGATCCTTTTCGCGACCGAACAAATGCGCGAGCTTGCGATCTATCATACTCTTGAGTCTTAATAGTAACTTTTACATGTTTGCCTTACAAGGCGGAGTCTGTCGCACACATTCTAGCCTGCAAAGTCTACCATATCTATACTTATTTTTTTACTCTACGACACAAATTCTTGCCAATCTTGCCCTTTGGAGTATACCTTACACTTTCTTTCCCTCTGGAGTCTACCTTACACATTCTTGTCCATCGAGTCTACCTTGCGCTATCTTTCGCTCTAGAGTCTACCTTGGACATTATTGACCTCTGGAGTCCACCTTGCACATTCTTGTCTTTTGGAGTCTGCCCTTGAACATTCTTACCATATACATTCTTTGCCTTCTGAAAGTGCTGGGGTAAATCGATAGCCATCCAAAGCCAATCTGGAGGAGGCCGTTCAAAAAGAGTACGCCAAAGAGCCTGCAAATATAGGACAAATAGGTCTTTGACGCCCTAAAAAGCCGAGGCAACATCGTGTTAAAACGAATCTTTCAATCAGCGAAGGGGAAGTTGCCGCCTTTCAATGATTGGCTAGGTCGGCTAGATTTGCTAGATATAAAACGACGAGTAATCTTCTAACAAGTTTTCTGCATATCAAATAAACCGTCTAAGGCCAGCACTTAGTGATTTCGGACAGCTGAATTTTTATATGCAAAGATAACTGTTAGGTCAACAGATAATAATTTTACGGTAGAATTATCGGCGTCGTTTAGCGTACACACAGAATTTTTAAGATATTTTGAAAGAAATAGTCACAGTTTGATTAAAGGAATCACCATTGGCTGTTAGTTAATCTGGAAAAAGCTATTAAGCTTTATTTTCAACGACAATTTCTAACTTTTTAAGCGTTTGCTTTTCAATCAAGAAATCAGGGTTAAGTTTAAGGTGCATTGATAACCAATTTGTAAACAGCAAATTTTCTGGATAAACTTTTGCTGGCTTTCACTTTGTTGTTTTATTTTACTCCGCCATCCATTGAAGTAGAACCCTAGCTAACTTAGGAATTTCAACCTCAAATCTAGTCCAGATAGGAAAAAGGATTAAGGGTGGATATATCTTTATTTTGTTTTTCAAGCTCTCCTTAGTTTTCTGAACTTAGGCCCATGTTTTGAAGTCGAATCCAATGGCTTGTGTCCATGTTCGCCAAAAATGCAACTCCGCTTAGTTGTGTCCAATGTGAACGTGTTTGTAATTCCATGTAACCCATGCTACATGTATTTGAAAGCTCGTTGTAAGGTGTTGGTAAGAAAGTGCAGTTACATAATTGAAGTCAAAGCTGTTCAGCTATTTAGCCAAATTGCTCAGAACTCACCTATTATTTCTTATAAGATTATAAGGACCTAAACTATTGCTACTAGGATAAGGTGTGTCTTTTAGGCGTGGTTATTTGATCTACGCTTGTGTCACGTCATGGGTTCAGTATGAGATTCACGTCAGCTTTTTTAGCTGCCAGTAAACAGTAAACCAACCTCCTTCTGAAATAAATTTGTAGGTATGTATGCAGTAGGCTAACGGTATCAAATTCCTCCAGCTGACTGCATCACATTAGAACAGTTTCTACGCATTGGTTTGCGAGTGGGCCTGTTTATTTTCTGCGGATGGTGATTATAGGGTGATTATGATAGTTATACATGTTAAACGTATTGAATGCAGGCAACTCTATGAATCTGTCTAGTAAGTACGCCGACCAAATATGCTGCCCACCACACAAGATCTAACTGCCATAATTTGCAGTCATTGAGCTTCCGAGAAATATAGGGAAATAATTTAGCTAGCTACAAATTACAGTTGATGCCTTGTGATATTGAGTGCATAATAATTATCCACAAGTTCTTTCGATATCCTGCTCTGACCTAGTGCGAAGATTGATATCTCCGTGTCTGATGTTGTAATGGCTCTTGTTCTTCTCACACAATGCTTATTTCTGTAATAAGCGATATTGTAATTGAAGTTAATCGGAAAATAATCTGATTATTATCGCAATTTTCTGCTTAATTGAACCTGACTAAGTCGTTTACGTTCAGCAAATTTACAGCTTCATATCTACCGATATACTGTAGACGGGGCTAAAATGCCTTGATAACGAGTAGGTGCTCGAAACGTCTGTTTGTCTATACAACCAAGCATGCTGCAAATTAATTTTCGACCTACCTAACTGCGTCAAGAACAAGCTAGAGCCGGTTCTTTAGACGTAAAAGAACGAAAGGCGTCACCAAGGGCGGTCTTTGGGTATGGATTTGCGGCACCCCAAACGAACCACGCCTATCAAATACCATCTGTTTCTGTTGTTGAGTCATCCGATGCCTTCAGGCGGTATTAAAGGCAGTCTGCCCGCTATTGTGTTCATCGCTATTTCCGTGGTCATATAATTCATGCAAAGCAGAACTTATTACAACCAAATGTCTTGAACACAAATGTGTAGAAACGTACTGCATTGCTGATTGGTTGTGTAGATATTGAATTGTATCAGGGACAATGAATGATGACTTTTATTGGAACGAAATATAATATGGGACAGACTGCCTTTAAAGCACCGTGCAATGTTGCAACGTTGCAACGTTTATTGTATAAGTGTATTTATCATTAATTGACTTGCTTTTTAATGTTGTTTTAATGCTGTTATCAATTAAATTGTTGGTAATAGAATTTTCATTTTTCAGTGATTACTGCTAATCGTCCGGTCTCCAAATACCACACACCTCATGGCATTGCTTTGGTCGTCTCTATTACTATTTGTGTCATGTTGCTCATCATCCTGATCACCTATCTTTATTTCAGGTAAGTAATTACAAAATAACCTGCCATCGAGTTATCTTGTAGCTAGAACATACCCTAAGACTTGAAAGCGTTCTCGTCCCTTTTGGGCTAAATTCTCCTCATATCTATGTGTCCTCTGCAT
>JAACYV020001128.1:0-24168 GCA_009936425.2 Chrysaora fuscescens
AACCCCGGCCACGGCGGTGAAAACGCCGGATCCTAACCACTAGACCACACGGGATGTTATTTCAGCATCCTTAACTAATAATTATGAAACCTTGCTTTGCTTTCGTTCATAAATAATATTTACAAAATGTTCTATTTTTTAGATGTTTTAAAACATGCATAATTTCCCGTGCGGGGAATCAACCCCGGCCACGGCGGTGAAAACGCCGGATCCTAACCACTAGACCACACGGGATGTTGTTTCAAAATCATTAGCCAATGATTGTAATACCTTACTTTGCTTATGTTCATAAATAATATTTACAGAATGTTTTATTCTTCTAAGAATGTTTAAAACATAAGCAATCTCCCGTGCGGGGAATCGTACCCCGGCCACGGCGGTGAAAACGCCGGATCCTAACAACTAGACCACACGGGATGTTGTTTCAACATCCTTAGCCAATAATTATGAAGCCTTGCTTTGCTTTCGTTCATAAATAATATTTATATGTTTTATTTTTCTTAGAATGTTTTAAAACATACATAATCTCCAGTGCGGGGAATCGAACCCCGGCCACGACGGTGAGAGCGCTGGATCCGAACCACTAGACCACACAGGATGTTGTTTCAGCATCCTTAGCCAATAATTATGAAACCTTGCTTTGCTTTCGTTCATAAATAATATTTTCACAATGTTCTATTTTTCTAAGAATGTTTTAAACATACATAATCTCCAGTGCGGGGAATCGAACCCCGGCCACGGCAGTGAGAGCGCCAGATCCTAACCACTAGACCACACGGGATGTTATTTCAGCATCCTTGACTAATAATTATAAAACCTTGCTTTGCTTTCGTTAATAAATAATATTTTCACAATGTTTTATTTTCTAAGAATGTTTTAAACATACATAATCTCCCGTGCGGGGAATCGAGCCCAGGCAACGGCGGTGCTGGGTTCATTGGTAGTGGGTTTTAGCTGATTGATCGAAAAAATCAATGCCCTAGACACTTCTAGAAAGCTTCTTAGAGAATCCGCAATAAAGCGAGATTTTTACAGCTGAAGATGTTATTGAACGGCCCGGAATAGAAAAGATTGGAAGAGAAGACAAGAAAGTTATAACAAGAAGCAGCTAAGCTTTCAGATAAGAGCAAGCAGTTAAAAAGCAACAGATACTCAAAAAAAGAAACGGGAAAGCACCTGTAATAAAACATGGGCACGAAGAGAAGAGAGATGATGTGTCACAACTATAAGATGGCGAATGTCAGAGGAAAACGGCGCTAACGCACAGTACTGGTAACACTTGGAAGACGAATCTCTTAAAAGAGCGACTGTTCGTGATAGCGGATCTCAACAGCGTCCTTTAAATCCCAAAACTAGATCTCACATAAAGCAACAACTGGGTATATTAAATACCCGAATATAAAAACCTACACACTGAAATTTGACTTGAACATGTAAGTTCTCAAAAGAGGAGGGTTTCACTATACGAGCCCCTACAGGGTAATTTATTTATCATGTCTGTTCGGTGTTCTAAAGTTATTCACTAAAGTTTTCCCTTTAGCAAACTTCTAATTATACAGTAAAAAAAAAACAACATAAATTATAACAATCTTGGTAAGTATATTCATCTTTTTGAAGCAATTTTTTCAACTATAAAATTGAATATTACGGAACTGGAAATTTATAAGATAAACCAGCTCACTATATACATGGCTAATATAAATTAATGACCAAATATTTTTACATAAGTTTTTAAAAAATTGTCAGCTAATTCTTCCGACTTGTCTATACACTTTTCTTCCTTGGGAAAATAAGGCTATAGCTCTGATTTTTTAATTTTCGGTTAACAAGAACCAAGCTACGAGAAGCATTTTGTCAAAGAAGTTGTTAAAATAATTCATTCTAAACAAAGAATTTGAATTTTGCTAATCAGCGACAGAGGGACTCGTCCAGTGTGATCTTAGCCAGGATTTCTAATTCAGCAGAGGCTTTTGATCATTTTAACTGCTTTCTTAGCCTCCAGCTCATGGCTAATCCATTCTGCGTCATACAGATCAAACTAACATTCATGAGACCTAGATTCACCAGAACGGGATCTTGAATGATCAGAGCGAGAATTGCCATCTGACTGGCTGTTCTGCTTGAGTTCATTGAAGTAAGGGTGTTTTAAGCATTCTTGTGCTGTAAGACGATCTGATGGATTATATTCAAGAATTCCTTCCAATAAATCAAACAGCCTTTGGTCAGTTTTACTTCTAGATGCTGCATGATCCTATAAAAAATTGAATAAATTTCCCGTTGCTTAATTAAATAATATGTAACCTTTGTTTCTTATAGAGATAAAACTGTTAAAAAATAAACCATAAATGCCTAGACAGTTTGTTTCCCATAGCTTGAATAATTTCATAACATTGGATGACAACCATAATCAGCTTTCTGACAACATATTCCGATTGGCATCAATTGCTTCTTTGCTTTAATATACCCTTGTCAATATTTTTGCAGCATCCAAAAAGACATATTCATTGCAAATTCCAATCATACTTAAAATAGGAAAACAAAATCATATTTGTTACAAGGAGCTTACCCTAAGTCTCTTGCAGTTATCTGATACAAATCTTCCATCACCACTATCTATATCCCAATCCAATCTTCCCTTGCAAAAATACTTTGTTTTCCTGAGACAACATTAAATATTCAAAGAACATAAACGCAAATATCGATAATTCGCACTCCTTAAAAATGATAGCTAAGCAATATCATGAAAGTCTGAATCGCCCAACAAATCAATTGAACCAAAAAGTCAATCTTTCTATTTCATATACACTTTGTTTAACACTTGCATTTCCAGGCGTTTTATAGGGTTGTTGCTAAAAGACTTGAAAAACCTAGAATTTGCAGTGGAGATAATTGACACAACCCCACCAACTGACCCTATAAAGATTCCAAATATATTCAACCCAATAAATGCAATTAGATAGTAGAAAGAAAAAAATATTTGAACATCATACTTTGTTCTTTTGATCATTTCTGATGGAATAGGTCCAAATGTGGCTTCCATCATTGCAAGATGCTCTCTGTTATCATGAGTCTGGAAAACAAATCAGAAGAAAAATTAGTCAACCAAAAATCAACAAAAGAGTTTACTCTGATGAAGACTGAAATTTGAGATTTTTTTTATCAATATTCTATTAATGTAGGATATTTTTTTAATCCAAACTCAATATTTTACCTGAAATAATGTGTTTCCTGTATACATCTCAAAAATAATGCATCCTATACTCCACATGTCACAAGAGGAGGTCCATCCCAGCTCTGTAAAATGGTACAAATAGCATATACATAATTATTGCAAGTAAGAATGATTAGGAAAATGGAAAAAGGTGCAGATCCTGTATCCTGAATTCAGGTAAATGATCAGTTAAACATTTCTGAATCTACTGAATAAGCTTACCTAGAACAACTTCAGGTGCTCGGTAATGCCGTGTTGATACTATTGTACTGTGGTGTTCCCAATCAAATGTAGCAGAGCCAAAGTCAATGAGTTTCATTTCAGTGTTTTTAAGTATTCTTAATTCTTGACGCTGGTAGGAAGAAATTATAAATCATTTCAAATTCAGGTAAATAATAAAATATAACATGGATTTTACAATTCAACTGTTATGCAAATGGTGAATATAGGGGATGCAAAATTCTTATTGTATCATGTTACATAATATTAAGATGAGTGTAAATAAGAGCTAACCAGAAATACATTATAAACTAAAATTCAAATTACCAATTTTTCATTCCAATAAACATTATAATCTGAATTGACAAACAGCATATTTTCAGGCTTGAGGTCTGTATGTGCCAGTTTAATGCTATGCAAAACTAGAGAAGAGGAAAAAACAAATATAATTAACTTTCAAAAGAATGATGTCTATTGGCATGTGAAGGAGTTTGAGTATATTTTATATAATCTTTTTAATAAATTAATATTATTTCAATTTTTTGTAATTTTAACAAATAGTTATTTTAACAAGTTGGTGATTGTATAGCCAACATTCTTATTGCAATTTCATATTAACAAAAAACCATTTGCAGTTGTCTAATTTGTTTTTGAATTTTTTTTTTGTTATAACCAAGGCAAAAGGAAATGCAGCTTACTTTATATGGCTAACAACTATTTTACCATAGCTATAATAGTTCTTGAAGTGTTGCTTTTTGCAAAAAATATAACATCCATGAAATTTCAACACACCATGTTGTCAATCTAATTTTACATCATCTGAGACCCTATATTTGATAAAAATATGTGCCTTTTGAGACAGCTTACATTTTACAGCTGATATTAGCTGATAGGATATGTGCATAACTTGTTGCATGGGGTACTTCTGGTAGCTGTTGTCTTTCTGTAAAAGAGAATAAAATACATGAAATTCTTACTACAGCAGAGTAATTCACATTTTTCTTTCTCACTCACATATCGTATGTATCCACATGATAAATAAATGCTACAGACAACAGAAGACAAGAGAGTTTACTCCCAAAACGATTAACAAATTATCCCTGACACAATTGGGAAATTTATATGAAATGCAATAGAAATCCTTATTTAAAATATTACCATGGATGGGACCTAAATACAATATAATTGTCTATTGGCTGGCTGATCACTATTTGAGAATGTTAGGACGCCCAAATGTAATATTTCCCATTTAAATACAGACTCATAAGTTAAGTGCAATCATACAATGATAACAACATAAAACATTCTTCTTATTGAAAGTAGCTATTATTGATACAGCTCTCAGGTTCCTGGGATAAAACAAAAATGGGAAGGGAAAAGGCATCATTCTTTACTTTTTAAAGAAGATAAATATCGCAACTTCCATTGAGGTGATGTTCCTTATGGGCTTAACGTTAAGCTACAAAATACCAGATTGCAGGTATTGTCCTTTACATGTGTGACACAATAAATCTAACAAAACTTCCCAATACCCCTGAAGTACCAAGGTTTATAATCCCCTTTACCTATACACAAAAAGGACAAAACTACAGACACTCAAATAAATATCAACCAATGAGGAACTGCAGATGCTATGAAGAAATCTCTATTTGTGTTGTTGTGAGGGGGGTTTAAGCTGCCTTTCATGTAAGATATTTGCAACTGAGTCAATCTGTATTGCTATTTTTCTTAAATTTTTTATCAGAAAAACGACATTATAAACCTCCTTCATTTTTGTCTTCTCTGATTAAAAAAAAAACAATTTTAAAGGAGGATTGGAGAATCTCCCCAAATCTATAAAAAAAGGGGGCCTTTGCAAATCATAAAAACAAAGAGACAATAAATTAAAAAACTCACCATAAAGTCAAAGACACTTTTTCCAAGTCTTTCGAAAGCAAGACACATATGTCCATGATATTCAAACCAAGTTCGCAATTTGATACACAAGCTGCAAAACAGAAGATCTATATTTATGAAATCATATAAATGTACAATTGCATATAGTTGCTGCAAAGTGAATGTATAGCAGCTTAATATCCTTGAAGATCAAGATTTTTGTACCTGGCCGGCTGCTGCCTTTCAAAATGAATAAATGAACAGTAACAACTGATAAGTGGCCAATCCTGAGAATTTACAGATATGTCCCTATTGTTTGACAGCATAGGATCCTTCTTTTCGTGTCTGTTCTTTTGCAATATACAAAAGTGTTCAGGAGGATCTTGAACAGTACAAGAATCTTATTTGCGCCAAATTTAATGGAAAACTTATTGTCATTTCATGCAACCTCATTTTCATCAAATAAATATAAACACAGTGTCACTTATATACCAAAGTTGAAAAAACAATGTAATTAACTCGCCTTTCATCTTCTGGGTCTTTCTGTGCAATCTTATCCAATACTTTTATTTCTAGTTTTGCAGCCTCCCTTAAAAAGAAAATTACAAGGATTGTCACTTAACAGAGAAGCCCATACTGCTTTCTTTCACATTCTGGTATATATAATTACAAAATTTCATTGAGAAAAGGTGACCGGAAGCTACTTAAGAAAAACAGAAACACCAGAAATTTACAAGGGAAATCTATACATACAATAAATACTTCATTAAATGGTCAGTAGCACAGATTTATATTAACAATGTTAAGATTATGTGTTACCTCTGCTGGGGGGAAAGGCATTTATCTAAAATCTTAATCACTTGGGGGTACTTCTGCTAGGAATAACAGCAAAGGTGAATCTCAACCCCAATTTCAATTCTTACCTGTATTTATCAACATTCTTAATTACTTTTAAGGCAATAACTCTGTCTTTCTTTCTAGAAAAAAATGATTGCGCAAATGAAAAATATGAAATTACGATTAATTGGAAATGAATACACAAAATCTAATTTTCAATACAATACACTATAAAAATCATAATTTTTCAGACAAAGTGAAACAAAATGGTTTTGCTAACCTGTCATAGCACTTGATACACTTTCCAAATGTACCCTCTCCTAAAGAACCCTGGACTTCATCTAAATAAAAAATACCAAAACAATTAGCTACTAATTTAATAAACAAGGTCGCACTCACTTCAATCTTCAATTGCTCTTGAGATGGAGAATAAGCCAATCAGAAACTAATCCTATCATCAAAACAGCTCGACCAATATTCCTATACTATCATATACTATAAATTAAAATAGAAAATCCCAAAATCTCACTGGCGTATTAACTGTATAGAGTGAGGGCTTGCAAAATTGAACTAAACAACCAAGACAATGACAGTACATGGATTGCAGACCAAATTATGTGTATTATATCTTAAGATATTTTCACTGTTGAATAAAACTCGCATGAAAAACCATACATGTTCGTACTCTAACTGAATTCATAACTTATTCTGAATTGGTTATTTTTCTATCCATAAATTTTGTTCAGCTTTGTCACCCATGCAGGGCCATAACAATAGATCCCTTATATTGCAGCTTATATAGCAGCACAAGGTGATAGGAGGGTGATATGTGGCAAAGTTTGATAATCACACCCAAACAGGCACCCAACTTTACTTATAGCATAGAGGAATAAATGTTTAAAGAAATACTGGTGAAGTACATCTATTCTGGAGCCAGTCTCCGTGGTGATATATTAGATGACCATCCTTGTCATTCCTTACAGTTGTGTTCCCACTTGAGTAGTGACTATCGCGGTGACTATGTGAATGGTCTTTTTCATCATAGCTTTGGTGTCCCTTTCTCTGTTCCTCTTTCCTCTTTTTTCGTCAATCATCCCCAAATTCATTCAAATTCATTTACAGCAAGTGGCCACCGCAATTTTTTTCAATCATCGTAGAATATAGGCACATAACAAAAACCATAGCAAAATTTGGTAAGTTTATTTATCAGGAAAATTGCAAAGGTATACATTTGAAGGAAATAAACCACTTGTCATCAATGTGAGAAAATGCTGGGCGAAGATTCAAAACAATCAAAGCTTTGAATTAATTGACAGGCATTTTTCTTTTATAATTTTTGAACACAGAAGATTAAGTATGAAGACCAATGCACTGATGAGAATTGTCTACACAGCATAAATCAAGGACAGCTTGAATTGAGTTAGAATAGACAATACATAATCACATTGGACAAAAGCCATCAAGTTTTGACCATTACTTTCGGTGCTTTATGTAAAGTACAATATCTTTTGCAAGTTAGCCATTGCATTTGCACATATATTGACTCAAAAATACCACTTGTGTAAATTTTTTGACATTAGTTTGTCTTTATAAGTACATATTACAAAAAATATCACAATTGACTTCTGCATAGATTGACTTCTGCACTTTTATGGTTTTTGAAGCATTTTTTATAGGTTTAAAAAGAGTTTTTCCGAAATATGTCTTGATTCCAAATTGCGCTATAAAAATAAGCTAATGGATATATTCCTTCATTGGAAACATTGCAGAAGTTCTGCATATCAAATGTTATACATCACAAACTCAATATGAAAGGCAAAATCTGAAATGCATACTTACCAAAGACCTATCAGAGCAAAAACAAGAAAGAGCAACACAGTCAAATAAAGGTTAAAGCAAAATTAAGAATGTTCAAAACATCCACCAAGCAGCTCAAAAGCATATTGCAAAACTGCATGCTTTTCTATTGTTTATAATTGAATGAATTCAATGTTTCATGCATGGTATCATTGAAAGCATACTTCTGCAAATCTAGTTGTGCAAAGAGGCATGTAACCCACTCATATTACAAACCCATGACCCATCTTGCTATACAAAAGTATATTTAAACTTCACATATACTTTAAATATGAAGTAATAATTACTTATAGTTGAGATTAAAAAACCAGCAAAAAATAAAACTAATAATTTTTTACACCTTAAGTATTAAAAATAAAATGCATGATGCAGACAATTCTCATCGAAGGGCATTGGTTGTGATGCTTGTTTGCATTTGAAATATAATGACATTTCCTACACGTCATAGGCATAGCTCACATGATGACAACATGGATTCTTCTGATAGGCATATACAGACTACTTTAGAAGTCAGTTTGGTTGCACATAAAGTGTGATCTAAATATTAATCTATAAAGTTACACAATTTTGTGTTGTTTTTATTGTGTATACCTTTTTATTTGATGTTAGGAAACTCAAGCAAAAAGCAGAGAGAGGCCATCAGAAGTATCTAGTTAAAATAAGTTACCAGATGGTAGGAAAGAGAGAGGGAGGAATTTGGAGGATTTCCTATCAACTTATAATACAAATAAAGAACTCTATTAATACTAGAAAAGAAGCTTTGGGCTATCATCATTTGATTTCCATTATTTAGACAAAATTTTGCCACCATTTCAGTTCAAGAGATTCGGTCTTAAATATATCTTTAAAATTTCGGCTAGTCTATTTACAAATTGTAGGCCCAAATAATAATACGTCTTGCAGCATTAAACTATAAGTAGGGTCCTTCCTAAACTAAAAGCTAAAATAGCAAAGCCTATGATAAGGCTGACCCGAAGAAAAGCATATGATGTATTTTGTATTCGGAAACAACATCGGCAATTTCTATATGGTAGAGTTTTCCAAATATCTCAGGTAAATAAACTAGCTGTTATAATGAAATGACCAGAAAAGTCGTGCCGCCATTATTATCTTCAACGATATATATATGTTGAATTCTGTGAAGATAAAATTAATGCTGAACCCACCATTTCGTTTACATAAAACTGCTTTAAACGCATTTTGCGATCATCAGATCTTCGCTTAGTTCTTGTTCCAGAGGAACCTCGGTAGCATCTCTCTCGTCTGAGCTTATCTTTACGGCGGCTTGGATTTGAACGACTTCTGCTTCGGTAGGCCTTTCTCCGGTCCGAAAAGCCGTGGCGCCGACTGTCCTGAAGTCTCTCATATTCTTCCTGGTTATCTTCAGATAACAAACGCCGTCTTCTTGTCTCTTTGTACATTGCAGTAGGCATGAGCTATGATTAATCTGAAACTATTTTTTCTCAAAATTGGCACAACGTTTATTGCTTTTTCGAGATCGAACGTAACGGCAAGCTTGAATTGGTTCCCAAACAACAGCAAAATTTTAACGCAAAGGATTGTGGCTGCTAAAAAAACGTTTCTTTCACGTGACGTGATTGGCCCTTCAAGGACTGGGCGAAACGCAGTATACAGTAATGCAGTTGGGGGAAAATCGTGAATTGCCACTGATCAGAGAGTAGGTTAGCTCAAGGCTCTAATGAAAATCATTTAAAATGCTTTGAAAAATAATATCCTTTACACAAGAATCTTTTAGCAAGACCAATTGGAGTAGACTTGAGAGCAAGGGGCACCAATACCAATACCATGATATGCGCATGCGTACAGCATTCAAAATGTCCTCAAAAGTTCAAATTGCAGCGAGATTAATGCGGAGTCATTTTGGTGGTAAAATGTTCATGAAAGTATGTCTTAACAAAGAGTCAATAAGGCACTTGGTCTAAAAGCTATTATGGGAAAAATCAAAGAGAATGTTTAATGTTGGATACTTTTGCAACAAAAGGAGATTTGGTGTCGCGTCAAGTTTGATGAATGAGAAACTTTCCCCGACTTCAATGGTGTGTACTTTACTAGTAGCAATATATTAATGAGAAAGAGTCGTTCCTGAAAAAAATCAATCAAGTGGCAGCACAGTTTCCTAAGGCTAGACGATTTTGAGCTAAGCATTCGGCAACGATTTAATAACTTCATTTTTAAAATTTAAATTTCCTTGTATCTTGAGCTGCATTCTAATGCAATCAAATTCAATTAGATGAAATTTGGGATTAAAGAGTAAATATGAAAATGAAATTTATTTTTATTTCTTATCGCAAAGGTTCTTGCTCGTTCACCAAAAATCTAGAGTACTTCTGTTGCTTTGACAATATGTTATAATGGAAACTATTGAAATATATGCCATACAATATGATATAACATAATATGATATAATGCGATAGGAAATAAATTAAATTAATGTTTGCGAAATTGAACTGCCGGCCATAGCCGATTCTACCGCTGTTTTGGCGCCTGGCTTGCCACGAGGGACAGCTTTTTTCTCCACGGTTTATCTGAAGCTAGCTAATATTAAGAGACCTGTTCAGCTAACTACTGTACACGAAGAAGGAATGGAGTTTTATTGTGTTTATAAGTGTGAGTTTGTGTATTTGTATGTCTGTGAGTGTGAGTTGGGTGTATTTGCATGCCCTGGTTGATTGGCTGCATTGAAAAGGGGGACCGCATATTAGTTGGACCTTGGCAGCTGACTGTGTTGCCAGATCGCTGTTTGATTGACTGTGCTTCTGCAGAAGCATTGTTAAGATCATTTTGGTGTATGCAAAGTGTTAATACCTACAATCGACATTTGCATCCTGTCTTGGAAGAAATACCTGGCATCTAAATAATTAACCGGAATTCATTACTGACACAAGGAAATTTAGAAGAAGAAGCTTTCAAGTCAGAATCTACCTGATTTACCAAGGAAAGTTAAAGATCTAAACAGACACAAGAAAGCTAAGGAAAACCACAATTATACCTGTCCTTGACAAAATACTTGCAATGAATGGAATACTGTCTCTATCAACGTAGATGGAGGCCGACCAAATTGAATGGCAGTTGCTGAAGGCCAGAGTTTGTGACACGGAACGGAACAACGCCTCGTGTGTCCACAAATATTTCACCAACTGAGTGCTATGTGCTAGTGCTAAAGAAAACGAGAAAATATCTGGATTTATAGGATAAACGCAGGTAAGCAGCCATAAAGAGTTAGATTTAAATGATGAACGCGTAAAGGCAAAGTAAAAAGTCTATGCCAATAAGAAAAGATGAGACCCTCCAATCAGTGTGTTCTGGAAGTTGAGCATTGCTTCCTCACACGTTCGACCTTGATGAGAGAAATTGGCTCCAGATTGGCAGAGAGACAACTATGGGTCATCATTATGGTAAAAAAAATGGACCTCGAACCAAGTTGTCGTTAATGCTTCGCCTTATGAGGTTCTTGTACCTCGTTCCTTTTGATCTTGCAACAGTGTGTGTCGCAGCTCTAAAAAAGGAGCAAATCTACTCGGTAGTGGCGAACAACAGATGATGCTCGTCTCTACAGAGGTGGTTTTAGCCATGAAGCTTATCGCCGATTATCTTAAAACATCTTCCACAAGAGTTATTTCAATCTAAGCTCAACTTTCCCTAGTTATACGAAATATTGGTAGAAATTAAACTTTAAATTTTTTGCTGTCTTTTTTTTGTTGCGTTGCGGTGTTCCTGCCTTTTTAGTTTTGATTTGATACTGATGTAGTCTATGTTAAAGTCAATCCTAAATTAGCAATAACAAGCAGGCTATTTGGTGCAAATTTTAGTTATAATCAATAAGAGAGCATGGAAGCACATTAGTTTCAAAGCACGGGGAGAAAAATGAATAGGTATGAGAACACAACGGCACGACATCATGGAATGTTATCAATTTACATACAGTAGCTAAAGTCTCATGTACCCGCATATGGCAGAATGAAGGTGACAGGCAAGATCGGGAATAACAAATATTGCTTTCCTATCGGCGTATTCATTGAAACAAAGATCAGTTAAGCACTAAGTTTTTAATGTAAATGTTGAAATGTGCTGCAAAAAATGAGGATTTCAACATTAACACATTTCATATTGGAACAATCAGTGTAATCGGGTACAAAAATCTAATTCATTCTTTAAATTTAATATAAGATAAGAGAATCTTGATTAAATATTGATAAGCAAATTTGTTTTCAGAACTCATGGTCTCAAAGGTTTACCTTACTGGAATATTTGTGAGTTCATAATCAAACACGGAGAACTTTTCAAAGGCATTAAACAACTTTCACGGGACCAGTAATATCGAAGAAGGGTTTATTTATCAAGAGTCTTTTTGTAACTCGGGCAAATAAAAGAGATTAAAAACTTTCAAAACAGTTTGATAGCAGTCCTGCACTGATAAGCCCTAGAAGCAAAAGTCTCTTAAAGGTAGTTAAAGTAAGTGGAATTTTAGAGAGTAAAAATTGATAGTAGGAACTAAATATATCTGCAATGTGAAAGAAACACTTTAGAGGCATGTGGATTTGTGAATTATATTGTTTATTGAGATGGAACAGTCGATAGCAAAGTAGAATAAAATTTTGAAGTTAATGGCTTTTTGGACTCCTCTCAATTTTTGGACTTCAAGTTGATTTCCAAGTTCAGTATAAAACCATACTTAATCTAAATAAACCATAATTTGTCACTTCACGCGTTTGACATTATCCATGCATCAGAAGGGACTAGATACCCCCCCCCCCCAAAAAAAAAAATACGAGGTTTTCCAAAATCAAAACAATTGTTGAGATTTTCCAGAGATTGTGAGATTTTTGAGGTGTCAATCGCCCCCAGCTAAAGGTGCACACCTCCAAAAAAACAAACCATAAGCTAGGTCTCAACACTCCTTATGAAACGTTTCTTCACCTCTTCATGACATGACATCAAATGTGAGTTCAAAAAGAAAAAGGCAGATAAATTACGCGTAACCCGCGTTTAGATAGGCCTACTCAAGTCTTGGTGGGTTGGCGATTGCATCTTCAAAATAAATAATACATTTTTCTAATCCTAAATACCTCAATTCGACAGAATATCAACGGACTTGATAGGCCTATTCCTTACTTAGGCCTATACCCTATCCCATCAGTTACAATGCGTTGTTAAAGTCTCTCATTGAATGCTTCTTGTCACTCCTAGCCTCCCACAAAATTTTCTAATGACAGAGGGGCATTTCACCATCTCATACACCTTTGCCTGAAATCCTATTGTTTTGTCAGAAATCCCTGAAGAATCCTTTTGCTTTCGTGGAAATATCATACACTTTTTGGTAGAGTGAATTGCCCCTCGCCGATGCATATATCTAATTTTCCCCTCCTTGAAATGGTTTTCAGTCCATACTTCTTTTGTGCTGAGTCCTGAAACGAAAGCCTTCGAAAGAAATGAAAGTCTTTAGCTAGATCTGCCCTACGAGCAAGCTCGAGCAGGTTTACATGACTAATCGAGCCAGCCTGGCTCATATACAAAGGACTTTTAATGCTGAAAGCGTGCTGCGGGTGCGATATATTCGCAGTGACATACTGCTTGTCTTTCCTTTCTGAACCAAAGAATCCCCGGATGTTGAGAAAAATTACGCTTGACAAGGGAACTGGCCACAGCTACTAATGCCCAATGAATATTTATCACCTATAAGAATTGCCATGCTGTTCCTGGGTTGAAATTATCTCATTTTAAATTCACGGTGTCAGGGAAAGGTGTATAGAGAATTTGAAAGATAGCTGGTTTTATTTCAAACCAAAACTAGACTTACATTATTTATATCTCTGGAGGCAATTACGATCTCTCTTTAGGGCAATAGAAGTTAATTCTTTCTTTTGCTTTATCACCCGTCGCTGAAATATTACATTGTCCGAAGCCTCATTATTATACACGGTAGAAATAATTGTATTTCTCAAGAGCCAAGTGTAGCATTGTGGCAGAACAAATACTAGTTGATAGAGAGGCCGCTCTGGAAATTTTGTCATTGAAAACGAAATCGAAGAAAGAAAAGCAAGCCGTTATCTGCCTGCAGTCAGCGATCTTTTGGGACAGGTAGAGAAAATGTTAGAGAAAAAGAAACTTGAAGACTGTTCAACGTGTCGTTAAACAAGTCCTAATGCTTTGCTGATTCTTCAATAACTTCTGTCGTTTGTTGCTGGATTTGTCCTCTATTTAGTTTCCATATTTGACTGTAGAAGTTCATGAACAAAAGATCGCTGGCAGATCGAGGATTAAAAGTAAGAACGAATTATATGAACGTAGCACCAGACGCTATTGTTCATGCATCTTAGCTGAGGACAAATTTTGAAGGGTCAGTTGGGTATAAAACGTTGTGGAAAACAGATCGCAGAAAGGGACTCCCAAATTCAACTACCTCAAGTTCTTCAATATACTAATCACTGCCAACTTTTATATTCAAGCAAACATGTCTTATTTGGAGGAACTAGATTTGGAAGAAGAAGGTCTAACGAAAGAAGAGATCAAAAAGCGAAAAACAAAAATCTTCGTTGGTGGTTTAAAATATTCCTCAAAAGATGACGTTCTGAAAGAGTATTTTAGCCAGTTTGGTGAAATTGAAGAAGCTGTTGTAATATATGATCGAGAAAGTGGCTTATCCAAGGGATACGGCTTTGTAAGTATATTCTAACTTCAGAAATGAGATGTTGTCTTATTGCTATATTGTATCCTAACACCAAAATAAGCAAAACTTTCTGTTTGCATAAATATATGATTGTTCATACGTAGTCTACAAGGTAGAAGTACTTCTTTGTCCATCAGCATTATCAATTTATCAATTTTAATTGACTTGCGAACAAACAAAAATTGTTGCTTTGTATAATTCAGCAAGTGTAGGTAAAAATCAATGGCCTCCCCTGTGACAAAAGCGACGTGGAACGACCGGGCCATAAAGCTTTTTCAAAATTAATTGCCCTGTTTTATTCTCAACTTCTTATTTTGAAGTTTATTATTCTTTTTCTGCTGGTGATACCATTGGGTAGATGTGTTGTAAGGTGTTTTGAAAGCCGTGAATCTCATTGTTACAAATGCTGTATGACCTGTCCTGTGTTTTGTGGCAGGTTACAATGTCAACGGACGAAGGTGCTGAGCTTGCTATCAAAGATAAAAGTCCGCGATTAGATGGTCGAAGATGTAACGTGAATTTAGCTTACATTGGTCAGAAGAAAAAAAATGGCACCATAATGGGTAAGTAAATATTTCCTCTTCCTTCTTTATTTCATTATATAATCTTTCTTAAGTTAGTTAATAATGGTAGTAGAAAGCTCTTAATGCAGCCTTGTGAAATGTATATATATATGCAAGCAGCCTTACAGTCAGATATTGTTGCAAAATGAATGCATGCTGTACATTCCTACCCCTTACTTGAAGAAATCTTATGAACAGGTTTAGGGGTACTTTAATGACAGGCAATGGTCGTTTTCCAATTGCAGGTGCCCTCTTTATACTAGTGTACATTATTAATACACGTACCTGCATAACAAGACTTGATTTAATTTTGATCTTTATTTAACAACGTTCGCGATTGGAATATTACAAAAAATTTAGAAACGATTTTTGCTAATAGCTAGATGAAAAATAGAACTAGTTTCTTGGTTTCAGTTTTCCCAAAACTGTCTAATTATATGTTCTAGCCTGTAAAATGAAATGCGAAAAAGTAAAGAAAACTATCTGTGTATGCGTTAATTATTCTTGACACATTTGCTGTTTAACTGTGAGAATCAACTATAACATAACATGTGATTTGTTATGCGCTATTTTGAGTTCAGCTATTTAGATTGTGTATTTTTAAAAGAGTTAATGACTATGGTGGTTGGTATCAGCGTATTCCAAAACGGAATTCCTTGAAGAAATTGCTAATATGTATACGCTGTGCATATATTGGGCAGTTGTTAAAGTGGGAAAATCTAGCGAAATGTCGTCATTAGGTTGTAATTAAGACAAAAGCCTGTTTTTTTCATCTGTTGCATTTCAGATTTATTTCCCGAATATCTATGAGCCTGATGGCTGATATAAGCCTTGATGGGCCGAGGCAAAAGGTATAATGACAAAAAGGCTACAGAAAGGGGCTTGGTACCAAAGTCCAACTTACTTCTTGAAACTAAGGATCTTTATACGCTAATACAATAAGCATCAAGGATAAATTTTAAGCAATCAGTCATTTGATGAAACAGAAAAGGCTAATCCAAAGCTTTCCCATTTTTGGATCGAACTTTTAAATTCTCTGCCGTTGAAAAATATCATAAAGCTTGGCATTTCATCTCCCTTCTTTTATCATAAAAAATAAGCTAGATATTTGCAGCAATTAAGTAAAAAGAATATAAATATATTCTAAAAGCAAACATCAAAATTACCCTGAAGACTGCCGCATCAGCAAAATAATAAGAAATAAGAATTCGTCATACAAAGGTTCAAAATTTCATAAACTTAAGTCCCTAAAAGATGTCAAGGAAACATAAATGAATCTTTAGAATTATGGGCAATTATTTTAATCCTATCGCTACTATTGCTTTTATTGACGATTTTCAGGCAAAGGCAAGACTGCTCTAACCATTCAAGGCGCACAGCTTTATCAAACGTCTCCTACATATCTACAGAACGGGTAAGTAATATAAAAATGAAAGTTATGTAATGTTTCAAAAATTGCTTTCCCTGGGAGTCTGAAAAGTCGATTCCATTTTCTGTTCGTTCACTCCTTATACATCCTCTACTGTTGACTATTTTGTGAATGGAAATAGTATATTAACCTTTTCATTTTGGTGTCAATTTATATCACTCTCGCAATCTTATAAAATTATTACTTCTTATGCTTTTCGTGTTCTTCCTCTATCAAAGGGAGATAACAGTGGACACTGATCAATTAAAAGTCATTCGCATGCAATCCTTAGGTGTTCATTTTAATAAATGAAGTGGACAACTCACTGTAAAACTACTGCATCTTCTCGTGTAGTAAATTATATTTCATTGTAGAAATAATAGACAATATAGGGGTGGGGGGGGGGGGGGGCTAGAGAATGAACGTTATATAAGGTATCAAAAGAAATTAGAGAAAATATAGCATTGAACTAAAGTAGCTATTGATAGGTATAACTGCGCAGTATTAGGGCTATGTGTAGCATTATTTTGACTGTAGTTTCATGTAGAACCTCTTGACCTTAAAAATTATGCACACAACAGCCAAGTAGTCTATAGCACCCTGCTGTGTTCTGGAGAACATATAGAAAGAGTACCATGACAATAGTTCATGATTTTAATGTTCCATAGGTCTGTCTTGATCCCTATTATAGGCTCCAACAAGATTCACAAAGTCTTTGCCCATGAGGCAGCACGCATAAGCTTATTTGCCAGATGTGTTTAAAAATTTATCCTTGTAAGTCTGCGATAAGTGCTTTTGAAATACCGAATTACGTTTTGCATTGCCAACTTCCATGTTTCCCACTGCAGACTTCTAATCTTGGATTAATCTAGCGATAGCTTGGCCATGTGCTTAAACCAGCCAACATTTATTATTTACAAAAGTCAATTGCACGAACCTGTTCAAATGTCATGAAAAGTTTACTGGTGTCAAAATGGAATTCGATCAATTAAGAAACAAAGTTTTTTATTTCACATGATAAATATGACAATCTTCGAACATTAGTCAAGGCTTGTCATTAACACTATATGTCACAGATCATGAATGAGTTTCTTTAAATCTTGCCTTACATGATTTTATAATTTGTTTATCTTCCTCAAAAGTAATCAACCCAAATCATCTTTTTGATTGCACTTTTGCGTTTGTTGCTTATATCATGTTGATTTATAAAAAGGTTTTGTTGATCGAGTTGTACCTCTAGAGACATGCCACAATAGTTTTAAACATCCTTAAAAATTTCTCCGAGTTCGATCAATGACAATATCTATACTGTTCCAAACCCAAGCCATTCTAGCCAGAATTCAACATGTCCTCATGGGCAATCAAAACAGCTCGTTCCGTATTGGGAAGTTGATATTTGCCAAGGGTTCAAATCAGTGTTCTGGTGTTTTATGCATTGGTGGTGCATTTGGTGTTACCTAATTTGTTGTACCTAAAGGGTAATGTTTTTGGAACGTATGAGTGTAAAAGAGAAGCCTTGAAATCGCACTGACGAACAACCGAGTTATTTTTTGATGTCCTATTCATATTAACGCTTTGATAATGGCATTCCAAGCGAGTAACAAGTGAAGAATTACAGGGAATTACATGAGATCATTTCAAAAGCGCCTGCACTTGTTCGAACTAGTAACCTAGCGACCCACAACAACAATCAAAATATTATCCTGTATTTATCCATTTTTGGAATTTTCTATAATTTGTGGATGCGCTATTAAAGAGTGGTGGGAGTAATACGGATGTTGCGCTGATTTTTTAGTCCATTTTATGAGATTAAATACGTACAGTTGCGCATTATGGTTGGTGATGGTGAGAATGTAGCATATGGTTGTGAGTTTCAACAAAAATAAGCACCCCAAATTTCGCGATGGAGGGCTGCATTCATGTTAATCCTAAAATGTTGTTCAATCAAATCGCTAAAATATTACTTCATCGCAAGAATCATTCTAAACTGTTAGCTCAAATGCCTTAACTGTTGATAATTTGTGCTGATCTAAAGGAAGGAAATATCCAAAAGAAGAATATGATCACAACATGAAATGATTCTCTTGACCTTGATGGCAGCTTTCTGGTTAAATTTTCCTTGTCTATTTTTCTTTACATGGTTTTATATTATTTATTTTTTCAATAATTTTGTATTACTAAAAACGTTAAGAGAGCTAAAAGACTCTCTTTGATCTTATGTAGAAAAGTCCTACAATTGTATGAATTACTTGCATCAATTATATTATTTTAAATTATATTCTATTATAAAGGAGCATAGTATAGCCTGCCTCTTTACTGCAAGTTTTCCAAGATGGGTTCTTTATACACTACTAAGATAAACTGATTTTCGCTATAATTTTGCAGTGATCTGCTTTAAGAGAGTAGTTATTCTCAACAGAACTAATTTTGATTGGAAGGATTTTTGCACTTTCATCTCTTTCTTCTCGGCAGCTACCAACAAAAACTCCTTGCAAATGGTCAGGCATACTACTCACCTACATCAACACAACTCAGGTATCCGATGTATGGTCAGATTGGCGTGCCATACCTCAACCAATGTCAGCATACATACTATGCCATTCCCGGCTCTTCCCCGACCTACGATCAACGTGATGGCACATACATGCAGCCTTATGTATTGACACAGCAGTTCGTTGTGGCTGGCAACAACACTAATGGATATACGTCACCAACTGCAGTAAACGGCAACAACAACAACAACAACAGTAGTGTTCCAAATTATAATCAAGTGGCATTCATTGGACAGTACCCTGTATTGATGGAAACATCAGCCAATCCGATTGGGGGACAGGTGACGACAACAACTCCGACGTATGCCTCGTCCCCAGGCCCAACATCGTGTGCAGCCAACGGCAATGGGCAGGTATTTCATTTCCATCAACAAGAAATTGTAAATCAGTGAAAAGGTCAGCGGCAGCAAAAGACCGAAGCCAAATTTACTAATAGGCAAAGAATTATCATTCTTTATTGAAAGTTTCATACTTATTTACATGGGATTCATTGTCTGCTAGACAGATCACATAACATTTTTTAATGGATATAAGAATCTCTGGCACAAGAGTTTCTTCTGAAAACTGCAATATTAAATAGCATACTTTTACTTTTTTATACTGTAAGGAAATTTATAATTATTAGTTTCAGTCGGAAAGGGAATTTTTATACCACCTTTAGAGGGGGTAGGCTAGAGAGATTTCCATAACTTCAATCAAGAATTGCAGATAAGGACAACGCAAAAAGAGAAAGAACCTTATCCATAGAAGCCTATCACCCCCAAGGCTCAGCTTTTATAAATACCTCGTTTAAAACCGTATTTAATATCGTCCCTTTGAAAAAGAACCAATGACTATGAACTAACTAAATCACTTTAGAAAAATAAAACCTTAAATACATGATGATACTGAGTTGATTACAGAGCAGAATCGAATTGGTTTTTGCACTGCGAAGGAATTAGAGGCCGATTCTTTTGCTCTAAATTTTTAAAATCACTATTTCGATCCCAGATTGTGAAGCCCAAGATCAAAGGGCATCAAAAACACTTTCCTGAAATTGCAGCCTTTAATACTTGAAAGCAATTGTTAGGGCTAATGCAACATCGCAGTTTGAAAACCAACAGCAACCCGGAATATAGTGACGGTACGATACGGTGACCTCTTATCTCAGTTCTAAGAGATGACGTTATCTGCGATTATTTTCATTGTAAAATTAGTATCTTAAAGATTCTAGCCTAAAGTTATTTCTTGTTGAATTTTTGACTTAATTATTATGCAAATCTATTAATAATTAAAATTTTAAGATTACCATCATATCTCGTAATGACTTTTTAACGTCATTATACGTAAGTCATAGTAGTTTGAATAACGATACTTCAGTTCCAATGTTTTAAAACCAAGCTTAGGCCGACCATACGCAAGATGGTTCGTAACATGTTAACTTTCATCCTATTTAGAAATTCTAGATTAAGAAAATCTTAATAAATTATTATGATAAGGAGCTTTTTTCTTTTAGCTTTTCAGTTTTGCTCATTCATTACAAAGCACATTCTAATCAAATTCAAATCAGCATATGGCAGATTATGAAATAAACCACATCAAAGAGATTAAGACTAGGATCTACTTAATGTAACGCAGTTCTCTTCCATAATTTCAGTTCAACCATAGCCAATAGTTCTACTACGCTACAGCATTAGCTACTGTTGCATAATGTTCGGAAAACCAAAAAGTGACTGCTAACAACTTTCATAGCAAATGTGAATAAATGTTTACCCTGGCAAAATGCTCATGTTTCGTAATCACATAACTTTATATCGATAAAATGTTTATTGTATTCTAACGAACGAAAAATATGTAGCTGTAATACTCAATTTAAATACTAGAAGCAGCATGGTTCACTGCGTTGAAATGGCGGCATTTAGTTGAAGGTACGGGAGCAGGGCCGTTTCATAAATCGTGTCGTATCGTGCCGTGCTGAAACACAGCAAATCGATTCGTCTTTGGATCAACTCAAAACTCATAGGTTTCATTTGAGAGCTGTGCTGGACAAAAACCAAAGGTCCCCGTTGTAAGTTATGGCATGGTTTGACTGTAGCAAACCAGAAGCGTAATTGGTTTGATAATTTTCACACCATGCTGATCCAGCACAGAATCTTGTTCGGCATGGCACAGCACGCATGATCTATGACACCAGCCTTAGTCAAAATTGACATCAGTGAACCAGGCGGTACTAGAATCTTTCCTTTCATCGTTATTCAAGTAAAGCCTTTGAATAGGGTCATTTGATGAATCTTATTTTTTATATCATGTATCTCATAAAGACATTTTGCTTATATAATATTGCAATATCGTATTCAGTTAGAGGAGATATGTTTTTTTAAAGACGAGCAGGCCTCACTTAGCCGCATCAGTTAGAAAAAAAAGCACACCGATACTGAGGTAGTTTAAGGCAACTGTTATGTCTCCACCCCTTTGAATGAATACTTTCTTGGTTAACTTATCTTATCCACTGAGTGATCCGCAAATTGAAAAGACCTGATGATAACCAAACAACTGCAATAATCCTGCAAATTTCCTACAAGTCCTAGAAGTAAATGAGAGTTATCTACCAAATAATAGAAGATATAGCAGTTCACATTGATTGATCCGTTTATTAACTTATCAGTATGAGAATGGTCCTAGAAAAAGCAATATAGTAAAGTGGGCATACACTATTATATGTTCCACTAAACTCAAATTAATCTAAAATTTTTAGCCCTCCTGTGGTGTGCCTCAATGCAGTTACAAGCATCTTGCAATTTGAAGAATCTAAGTGTTAAACATATTTCGAAAGATACGCTAGGAAAGAGTTACGAAAGGAAATATAAGAAACTTGAGGATTGCCAGAAAAACAAGGTTTTGCGTAAAGAGCTAACCAGGCAGAGAATCGAAAATCGAAAAAATCTAAGCAACAAGACGAAATCTTTTAGCACTGTTTTATTCTCCCATGTTTGATAACTACAGGTCATCAAAATTAGAAATGAGTAACTATTAGTTACTGCTTGCAAATTCGTTTACTCTTACATCAATATTGAAGCGAGCTTTGAGACATAAAAGGAGTAGCTAAGATAAGAGATTTGAGCCTCATTTTTAAAAAAAAATAAAGCACTCCCGCCTCAACTTCTTGTTAAGGTTCCTTTTGCCAAACACTGACAGTCCAATAATGTTAGGCCTAAACAATGTCGTATTTTAACCTATCGCATAAGTTACAGTTTTATGATCATCTTGGAAATGTTTTCTCCAGTCCATTATCTTAAACGATTCATTAGTTTATTCAATACTTATTTGTATATAAGAACTTCAGTATAATATTAAACGTTAGATTCGTAAATATCCGTGTTTTTCTGTGTAAAGCAATAAAAAGAGTTGCTGATGTTCACATGTTGATATTGATATTGATGAGCCCAGATATTTGCTATCTTCCAAAGGTGTGGGTTCATGCACAAGGCGCAGAGGGAACAAAGAATAAACCTGTGGCTTATCTAAGCAGTGTGAACTTAGGCTTTCCTCTTGATGTTACCAAACCGCTGGGCTTCTTTTGCCTTCGCCTGGAATTACAGAGAGCTTGCGGCTTCTCTCCTCACTCTCGGACAACAGGCTTGGGCTTGAAAGTGAGATTGTGAGTCACAACCCTCACACCTAGGGTGATATGGTGCAACATTACAATAACAAGCAACTGATCTGACTTTTTGAAAGACGTTGCTGAGCAGCATACTTCATGTACCCATCAAAGCGACTGACAGTGCCCCAAAAAGGAACTACTAAGTGTTGTTAATTGAATGTTAAAAAAGCAGCTAAAAAGGTTTCCTAGCCTGGTCACCATGTGATACCAATGATTTTCCTAGTAATTTTTCTGTCAGTCTTTTGTTTCGTCACCATTCTTTATGCGTTCAATACTATTGCTCTTAAATATCTGGCTTGTCTTTAAAACTTGCGATTACATGAATGAGTTCACCCCACTCTTCATTGGTTCGCCCGTCCGACGCATTCACCGCGGTTAGGTAAGAGGAGCAAAAATGTTGCGACGAGTTCGTTGGATTGGTTCTTTTTAAAGCTCTTGAGTCTTAACCAGAGAGCCGAGCCATGTCGGCAAACGATCCAACCCACCCAGGCCATCAGGCTCTTTGCCGCTGTTGAGGCTTCTTGTTAGACTTTTTAGCTTTTGATTTAAGTCATTCGCATAAACCAACGGACACAGCCTGCCTTATTTGAACTGGCAATACATTTAGCCTCTGTGTCGACGACGATGATCATAGCCCTGACCATAATAATGATGATGAGTCGTTTTAAAACCAAAATTAAATAAAAGTCAAATTATGGAAAATGAGGTTGACCAAGATTTTGAGTTTCTAAATTAAAATCATATTTTCTAGCTCAAACAAGAGAAAGAGCTAAATAAATCGTAAAGTGACCGTGAAAGCTTAGCTTTGTTTTGATTAGATAAACATTATTTCTACGCCTTACTTTGCTAACGACGAGACCACTCCACAATACGGGCTTGTATTTCAGAAACCCTTGGCTTAATTGCCTTTACGCTCCTTGATAATTATATCAAGAGGCAAATTCTATACTTTTAACGAAGGCAGCTTATGGTAATCACGTCCCCAAATTGCAGTACCAAATTAAATAGTTTTTGAAGCAGATACTCATCCAATTTAATACCAAAAAGTCAAGGATTGATTGTGCCTGCTTTCTTACGTTAATGCATGCTCTGCTTTTAGTCAAATCTTATTGAGGTGCCCCTGTTCTCAGGTAACTATTAACTGACGCTGTTAAATATAACTTTAGTGTACAGCATTATTAGAATCGCAGTCAAATGAATACGCTTATATCTGTTTTCAAGACTCGTACAAGCTTTCATTCTACAAGCTTTCATTCTACAAGCTTTCATTCTACAAGCTTTCATTCTACAAGCTTTCATTCTACAAGCTTTCATTCTA
>JAACYV020001129.1:0-14722 GCA_009936425.2 Chrysaora fuscescens
TCTGTAAAACACCAACCATGGTTATTATCCGGCAAAGGTAACTCGGGGCTGTTTTCTATGCACAGTCGCCAAATTCTGGACTGATAATTTGCTCTGAGTAGCTATATGTTGGCGCAGTGTATCTCTACAAGGTGGAAGAAGTTCAGCATTAACGTTGCCATCTTTTGAGCAATGTATTTTGTATCTTAATTCATTCACCAGGTTCGGTTGCTTGTACCCGTACATGTGACAAACAAAATTTTAAATGTTTATCATCAGATCGGCGCTTACAGTCCATCTGCTCCCTAGCTGTTTAAAACTATCGATATAGTTATCACTCGCACACATTATTTTGAAAGGTCTAAATTTTCCTTTCCCAGCGAATGCACTGACTGAATCGCAATCACTGAGATCATGAGCAGTTTTGCTTGATGAAGCAGGAAGATTAATTCTAAGTTGTTGTCGTAGCGCAGTTAGATTGACGATTCTGGCCTTGTTTTTGATGCTGGTTTTGGGAAAAATATTTGCTTGGAGTTGCATTGAGACTATGATCAGCACATCTGTGTCTGGGTTGTGTATAACGATTGATGCAATACCCTGTGCGGCAATATCTTTTGCGTGCAGAATCATCCGCGTGTCTGCTTCTTCTTGGCTTGACCTCAAACGATCAATTTCTTCACAACCATCCTTGGTAAGTCGTAGGCACTGCTCATCGAATGCAAGAAATAATTCTTTTTCATTCAGCTCCGATCTGTAACTTTCTTTTTTCCATTCTGTGACAAGAAACTTAATCAATGCCTTCTTATTATGTGATGACTTCAGGAATCTAGCCCATTGCTTCACTGCATGGCCTGGTAACAAGGCAGTAAATTTCACCGAGTTATCTTTCTCTCTTCAGCCTCTTTCTGCATTTTTGATAGAATGATTCATATACACGTCAAATACTGCATCAATGCGATTTGCATGTGCACTCCTAATCACGCCTCTTATGTCCTTTGCAAGATCACCAAAGGTTCCAGTTGGCTTGTGACGTTGAACTATTGCCATTGCATCAAAGACTGCAGCACTGTTCATTGGTAAATTTTCTTCAGGAGCAACTCCTCTTTCAAGGTGATGAAGATCAGAATCATAAAATTTCAGACCCATAATCTATTCAAGGGCCTATACTTCCGACCTATTTTTGGATCTTGTCTCATGGCCTATTAGCTGGTCATAAAAAAAAAACAGAAAAAATTAGAATTGGTGAGTCGCCAGATATCAAAGCTTTCAAGGAGGGGTGAAAGAAAATCAACAGATGGGGTGAGAAAACACTTAGAAAGACAGTTTATGACTGATTGACTTATCATTTATTTGAATACTTTTCATTTACCAGTTCGTTGATATTCTTGGATCCTTAATTTTTCTGCACTGTTTTGTCCATCTCTATAGGGAATCCTAGTCCGAAAATCATGTTTTTCTGCATTCAAAAATATCAATGTTCAAAATCCTAACAACCGTGTAACGTCTTGCTCTTATGTATCTAAATCAACTTTGCGCACCTGCATGTCTGCATTTTATGTCTGCATTTTATGATTGATTTGCACATATTTGTACCCCTAATCCTCACTTATTAGAGGGCTAGGATTTTGAGGGCAAACCAGCGAAATAATTAGACGAAAGTTAGTTTGGACCACTAGGCAAGACTAGCCAGGCCTTTCAAACTAGCGTGTTCTTTACATGATTTGGACGTTTGGTGCCATATGAAGTTGTAAAGTATAGAAAAGATAAACAGTGAGATAACTAGAGGCAAGTTAGAACATATCCCCTACGCTTTCAAAATTACTTTTGTAGTTCACCATTAAAGTACTGTATATATACAGTTTATATTTTATCAGTTCTGGTGCTCTAAAAACTCGGGCAACTGGCACCTCTGAAGGGGAAGGGGCCCAAAAACCTATCCCTATTTATTCGATTTTTAATGCCCCGATTGCAACCAAAATATTTCAAAACATAGAATTTAAATTTGCACTAACGTTTGTTGACACAAATTAAAATGAACAGTTTGTAATTCTAATTTTCCTAAAGTGCATATGAACCGAATTTTTTTCTCTCTTATCCTGTTAATTACTATGCATTACATATAACGAAAAAGTTTTGAACTGGAACAAAGTTACCATAAAAAAGATATGAGGTTACAAAGTTTTCTAATTCTGGGAATGTCGGAAAGAATGCGGCCTAACCGTTCGTTACCAGATCCATGTCACGTCAAGTATTGGAGTCAAAATCATTTTCTTAGAAGGACTCGTAGACATCACAGTAAACATTAAGATAATTGCAGCAAATTCTCTGAATGTTAGTCCATATTTTTTCGTGAGAGACGCATTGTGTGAAAGCAGATTAACTCACATCATGATAATGAATTATATTAACTGATCATTAACAACGAAGTCAAGTAAACTACACTTTTTTGGAGGCGTTAGTTTTATTGAAAAGCTTTTCCTTTACGCTGGCAATCCTTCACACTTCTTTTGCTTGTATTTCATTGTGAATATTGATTCATTCAAGTTATGACAACTATAAAACAACATCAGTTTATCACATCAGTTTATCACATCAGTTTGCATTTTCTGGTGAGATAGAGTACTGTGTTGTTTATTAGAGTCAAGCGTTGGCCTAAGGCAACTGAGACCTCTATAGATTGTTCATCTCGCAGAGTCCTTTTGAGTCATCCAAAAAGTACCACTACGGTACAGTGAAATAGTGATTTCAAATCAAAGTTAATAGTTTATAATGAGTCAAGACGGAAATAACGAGATGATTCTGCCTGGTCCTAGTGGATCTGATCAGTGAGATGTACAGAGAACCGGCCTAGTTTCTGATTCCACAGTCAAAAGGCAGAGGGCAATACTGTGTTGCAGGATATCCAAATGGACAACCTTGCACCAATAGTAGCTTAACACTTGGTATATCACTGCATAGGTTTCCAAAAAATCCAACTTTTTGCCAACAATGAACTCGCTTTGTTAGAAGACATCGAGTAAATTTTGACCCTTTTGTGTACTCCAGTGGGCCTTTTTTGTGCTTATTTTAGGAAAGATTCGTACACAATACCAGCAGTTTTGGACTTGCCTGGATTCGATGTGAAAGTTACAAAAAGATTTTTAAATAAAGAAGCTGCCCAAATCTTTACGAAAAATTGGATGAGGGAAGTAAAAAAGAAATACCCAAACGAGACAAACAGATGGTATGTAGACTATATACTATTACATTAGCTACCCTATTTTCAATATTGCTGTTTTGGAATGAATATACTATTTTATGTTTCATACATTTATACCCTATAAATTTTCTCAGATTGAACAGTTGGGTGAAATATATTTAACAGTGATTTCCACAAAGTGATTCCTTATGTGGGCCTATTATATTATGAATTTAGAAATTAAACTTGGCATTATTTTTGAAGCATTCTATATTTTTGAAAAATTATGTATGTGCTCATGTTTACGTAATGCTGGTAGCCGTAATCCCGTTTCATGTTACACCTACACAAATCTCCATATTGCTTTACAGATTCTTAGAGATGTTGTGGCAAACAGACCTGAAAACTACCACAACAACAGTAGTGGATGCAATAGCAACTCAATGGGAGCCCGATCACGACCAGGAAATGCCTGAGAAAAGCCACACCAAATTGACACAAGAAGAAACTGACACAATTAAAGAATGCCATAGGTGTAAAAAAATATGAGGAAAAGAAAAACAATCCAAATCCAAAACGCTTGTCTGAAAAAGTCACTAAGCTAAAAGCACAAATTAATCAGCTGGTTGAGGTAATTTATTCAATTGATAATTTGTAACTTTCTATACAGGCTACCCTCCACCCAATATTTGTGAAGCCTTGCCTAAAACAAAGAGAAGCTATGTATAGGAATCCAGGCCTGTAGTCACATTAATACATTTGTGGTGGATTTAACACATGCTGAACAGTTATTGTGGTGATTAGATCTGGCCTTTTAGAGTGTTGGCTAACCTTTAAGTCTGTCAAGTTGTTTGAATTTGTGATAAAAAGCTTGTTAAGGAAGGCAACTGTTTTAGTGGGGAGAAGAGTATTTTGTATTGCATTTCCAAGCGTTGATTCTCGGCCGACACCCTGCTCTATGTTTCTTTTCCCATCAATTTTTAAGCATTGGGATGCCTATCAATAATTAATCTTTAATGACCTCAAGCAAAAGAAAAATATCACTGTATGGGGAGATGAGAGGTTTGACTCGATAGAACATTCAGCAAATTATGGGGCCTACACCATTTTCTGCAATAAAATAAGTCACTTTGAACTTGTGCCGGTAAGAAAATGCATCTATATTTAAAGTTATATTGCATTGTAAACCTTTGAAAAAATTAATGGTTTTCTGAGAATTTCATCAACGAAAATAAGAAATTTGTAACTCCATTAGTTGTCTATCAACAAATAATTTTCATTCTTCAGGCCGATGAAACAACAAGTAGTTCTGCTATTGAGTTTTTGGGTGTCCAAAGAAGCTTTGCTTTCCTGAAAGAAACTTCTCTACAAATTATTACTTTCATCTCAGACAGGCTTAGCCACTCATAGGGGAAATCCCCTACGGTAGGGGAAATTGGGGCTTTCTAGGGGGTAGGGGAAACCCATTACATTCAGGCTGGGATTCATCAAGATCAGAAACTGCATTGCTGGCTTTTTCTGACAGTGACTAATTAATTGGGTAAGATTTTTCTTTAAAAAGAGGACAGGAACTTATGTAGGGCATCAAGCATTCTGTATGGAACGAATGGCCACATCCATTAAAAACGCCATATTATGGGGCTATCAATTTCATGACAGCACTTAGAGTCACATTTCCTGTATAATAGATAGAATGGATAAATGAAGATAGATATATAATTCACGGCTTCATTGCTTGTAAGTAGAATTTACCGCCTAAACTGATTTTCTGTAAATTATCAAAGTTAAGGCTTTCTCTCGTAAAAACTAACAGTTTTTGTGACTACCTAACGAAAATATGCTTAGAAGATTCTTCCATAACTTATTTAGGGGCAAATCAAAACCCCCCCCCCCCTCTCACCTTGCTTCCTTTATTGCTAATATAGTTGCTTTAAATTGGCCACCATATACAAATGGAATAATCATAAAAATAGGTTTTTCATAATTGAACATCTTTTGAAGTCAAAATTTAGATGCTTTTTCAAATAAAAAGTTATATTTATATTTTTTCTTGCAATCCTTTGTTCAACTGTACATCTTATAAAAATATTGAGATTATAAATCTAAGAGTGAATCTTAGTTAGTACTGAAAAATTATAGAAGAATTTACCATACCTCAAAGGATCTGGAAATATTTCATAAAAAAGAAATCCAATAGGAAGAACTTCACTACTGACAAATTTTTCAGTACTAAAGATATGTGGTAACATCCACTTTGTCACTCGCTGCCCAGGTTTCACTGGCCTCTTCACAATTTGGAGGCATGATGTTCTGTCTGCAGCTGTCTGGAAACTTTTATAGGACTTTAGTGGAAGCTCTACACTGTCTATAAGCTTGCAATTTTCCATAGATCACATTTCCAACATGTCGTCTTTCTGGTAATCATGTGCTAATAGCCTATACCTTTGAGATTGAGGATCGAAAAACTTAGCTTGTATCCATCCTGGCATCTTAGAAACATATGAGCTGGAGAGCATATTATGTTTTTTGGCAAAAAGTTCCTGGAGATACTCATTATTGGCTGGCTTTTTATCTTGGTCGTATGACCCTGCAGATTCAATAGTTTTTGTTTTTTTTTAAACTTTTGACCAGCAAAGTTGCCATATGGGCTACATCAGTTTTAGATGCTCCAGAGGGGCAATGGTTTAAGGTGATCAACTACGTCACAAAATTGCTGCGACAAAATCAAAATTTCGTAAATTTGTTACGGGATCCTTTATTATCCAGATTTAAAAAAATTACTTACAATAATTAAAGTTTTCATTTACCTATAACAATATCCTAACGTTTTTTGAAGTTTTTCAGTGTTTTAAGTGAACTCCATAATGGTCAGCAACTTTTTCAAATCCTCCGCTTGCCATTTTCTCATCTTTGGAAAACGACGGCCATTGATGGCCAAAGCAAAACTCCCAAACCTCAATTGCGCGCTGTGCCCATGGACAAACAGGCACAAAAGCGTCAAAACGAGACTAATGACACATTGAGGATTCGAATGGTATGTCGTTCTTCCAGGAAAAAAGTTTTTTAAGCCAATTTTTCACGAATTTTACATTTTAAAGACAAATTACACCATGATGCAAGGGTAATATTAAAAAGTACGTGCTACCATCGTTTTTATTGATGTTTTTTGTGTTTTCATTTTCTTTTCTTACAGTGCTTGGATACTCTGCTGAAATTCATTTTTTTGCATGCAGTTAGGCCTGCAACAAAATTTGATTTTATGCTCCTCCGCAGAAAAAAATTTGCCAGTACAACACCAAGCAAATGAAATTAAATGTAACGTCTTGTTTGTTTCTGTTTATCATATATTTATATAAATATATATATATAAATGTGGTTTATAAGACAATTTGGCTTCAATCATATTAAATCTGGTGAATAAGATGAGTGGTGTAACTAAAGGGAATGTGTATGAATTTATTGTGAAACATGGAAAAAGCCAACAAAGTTACTTTTACATGATTTTTTGCAGAATTATCCACAATTTTCATCATGTGTAAGTAAATCATTCCACCAAAGATTGTTAAGGATTTATAACAGAGTAACAAAATTGAAAAAAAATAAGAACACTAGGCAGTTAGATAAAATTTTGTGCTAAAGAATTTCCAATAAATGTTGTAAATAACCAGGAACAACAGGACCAAACAGCTGATAATAATGAGCATCTTTTATCAATGAGAGAAGATAATTTGCATTTAAATGAAGAAATTGAAAAATTGCAAAAAGAAAACTCAGAGCTACGTGATTTTATTGCAATATAATCAAAGAAGATCGAGGAAAGTGTTCAAGGCTTTGATGAAGCAGTTGAGGAAATGAAAGTAGTATCAAACGAAGCTGAAAATAATTATGATGAATTGTTACAAAAAACATACAAGGATAAGGGTGAATTGGAGGTAAAAATGAAAGAGTTAGAAAATAAGTTCAGAAAAAAAAACAAAAAAAATTAAAGGAAAAAGAAGCATTGGTAAAATACTACTATGATGCAAATGTGAAAAAAAGGGCTCGCTGATTTTAAAATTGATTCACTGCCATCTTATGGAACAGTAAATAAAATTTTGTATGAAGCTAAATGTCTTGCCTTGTTGAATGCAGGAAGAGCATCTTTAGAAGATAAGGAGGGTGAAGCCCCTAGTAATTTTTTGTTAAATGATGGCACTTCAAAGCTTAAAAGCATTACAACACTACAATAATTAGTTCAAGCTGTGGAGCTCTGGGGTTAAGACAATTGGTCTTCAACTCATGCCAACTGAGGACAGCAAGACAGTTTTCAAGGTAACCAAAGATAGCATTGAAGAGGTAGCAGATATTTTAGCAAAAATAGATGGAAGGAGTAAAGATGGGTACGTGAAGAACCTAGTGTTGGGTATAACTGGAACAATGAGCGACAGGTGTGAAGTTATGAAAAAATTCAATAAGTTATTTGAGAATCATAGGAATAAGGTATTGGAAGAAAGTTGTTTGAAAGATGAAAAGATGTGTCGTTGGAAAAAACTCCAAAATCATTTTTGTTTTCTCCATATTGTTATAAATCTTGGTGATGATGCATGTAAGAATGGTTTAGTGGATTTCGATAAATGTTGTTTGACGGAGAAAAGCTTAAATGGAATGAACAAAAATATAAAGTCTTCAACATACAGTGCTATGTACACAGCAGCAAGGCTATTGCATCAACAAGGTTCTGAAGTATTTGGAAGGAGTGGTTTGTTTGAGGCTTTTTTGAAGGGAGATGAGGAAGATGAATTGGAAAGTTCTGTTGAGGGGAAGTCTAGGAAGGGGACTCAAATTTTAGCAAAAAATTCAGGTTTTCTAAAAGAAGTTGGTAATAGAGCCAATGTAACATTTCAGAATGGTACCGCATTGTGGTATGAGAGGTGAGAGGAATAGAATAAAAGAATTTTTAAGTATTTTGAAGTCAGACCCTAATGTTGGAGAATGTGTAAGAACTCTTGATTGTTTATTGGAAAGCGATGTACCTATTGCTGGAGCTACAGCATTGGAAATTGTACATACATGTATAACTGGTCCTTTCCAGGCTGCTTTCGATCAAAAATGTGAAAATATTTTAGATATCGTTCCTTATTGTGAAGAGATGAGGGAATCATTACAAACCTATTCAGAAAACCCATCTGAACTTTTTAAACAACCTAAATCAGTTTTGACAGGTATAGATATTCACCAAAGTAAATACACAGAAGAACTTTTTAATGACACTGGTGACCCAAATATGGATGGTTTAACGATTCTAGCAATAGAGCTCATTTTAAAAAATCTTTTGATTATTTTTGAGAGACAAACAGAGATGTCCCTTGAAGGTGGTGACTTTTATGGAAGCAAAGATAAGAATGAGACTAGGAATTGTCCTTTGACATGTGAAAGTGGCATGTGAGAGTGATATGGGATGACTTGACCAGGAAGTTAAAACAAGGCCAAATGCAACACCAGGCTACATTGAGGCAAAAGTTGTAGTTTCTAAAGACAGCATATCAAATATTGATACATTATTTGATTTAGTTTAGCTAGACCATATACAGACAATTGTTTGATTCAAAATAAACTAAAACTGAAACAATATACAAAATCACAAAATGCAATCATAAAAGGAAAAAGAGAAGCAAAAAAAGCCAAAGAAGTCGGAGTCATTGTCTCAAAATCTAAAATCGTGTCTGAAATTTCCAAGTATGGCGGGGAGTGGTGCACATATAAAGATATTGATGAAAACCTATCAAAAATTGAAAATGAAAATGCAAGGAAGAAAGCATTAGAAATTCAAATAAGATACCACAAAGTTGTTTTGCAGTCTGATAAGACATTACCAAAAGAACAGAAATCTCTTTTTAAAATAAAAGATAACAGCTTGATTGATTTGTATAACAATTGTAAAAAAATAATTGAAATGTCACCTCACTATCAGTACTTAGCTGACATGGACGGTGAAGAAACCAGATTTTGTGGAATGACATTGTTGTCATCAGAGCAAAGGCTTGAGCTGTACAAAGAAAGAGTAAAATTACTTGAAGAAAAGTTAGAAAAACAAAGGAAGTCAGAAAAGCTGCAAAGTACGCAAAAGGCTCCTTTGCAACAAAAAAAAGACAAAAAAACAGATGTCCAACTTCCAGACCCCAGTGAACTCATTGGAAAATGTGTAGACCACATTTTCATGGTAAGGGAGGACGGTAAAAAGAGAAGACGAAAACTAGTTTTTACAGGAACAGTAACAGGAATAGTGAAGCCATCAGCTAACCCTCTGTACACACTTTTTGATATTGTATACAATGTGGAAAGGGCAAATGATGATGTTGACAGTGACCAGGATGATGAAGAAATTGAACAGACATTCCAGTATGAATTACTTGTGGATTTTGTCAACGGAGACCTAATAATTTTGGATTAATTGGCCAGTTGCAAGTTACTATTCAGTGGCTTAAAAAATACCATCCATAATATATATATATATATATTGAAAATGTATAGTTTTCCAAAATGTTCAATTCAGTTATAGAAAACATAGTGTTAGTAATAAATTCCTGTTCTGTTCCGTTCCATTCCGTGTTCCCTGGTTCCATGAAAATTTTGTTACGGAGGTGAAATGAGCCACTTTCTTAGCAATAGAACACGTAAATCATTTTATTTCACTGTTAGTAATTGCAAATCTCCCTTTTAAACCAATTGTACATATTATTTTATGTATAATAAGAGATAAAAATTGTCATGGCAACAGTGGTGGCTAAACAACAATAAAATTAACATGTTTTTTGAATCCGCCATACTGAATTTAGTTTATCTTGAAAGTTTCAATGCATTACCATGTATGAATTCCTGACAGCTTAGATGAGTTCTTGTAGCTTAAATTTCCCAAAGAACCATTCTTGGACACTTTTTCTTCAAATGTTATATGTAAAGATTGTCACCAAAAATTGTGAAACACGGGCGCACTAAAATAAGCATAACTCTGGTTCTGGTTGTCCGATTTAAAAAATTAAACTGATTTTTGCAGCTCACTTGTTTGTCTGCTGAAAAAATCCAGAGTTGACTGGATACAACAGGTTTTAAAAAATGACCTGATCACCTTAATGGTTTCTATGAATATTATGCTAATCATCTATAAATACAACTACCATATATTCATTAACAAGAGCATCTTCAAAGATCCTTTGCACAGTATCCAGGTGATCTGCTGACATTTTCTTGCAGGCAGAAGCTAATGCTGTTAGATGAGCAGCCAAGCCTATATTTCTCAAGGTTTCCACATTCCTACTTGAAAGACCTAGGCCTTTTAAAATTTAGTGGTTGCAACTTGAAACCAATTTGCTACTTGCGACTGTCCAAACATCATTATGTAAATAACTGACATGGACCGCTTTTCATTCAATGCCTTTCTCGGATCAGACTGGCGTTCTGTTGTCATAGCTTCTACTATTTCCCCAAAAATCTTATTGGCTCCAGCCTCCAGCCTGCAAATTTTTTAAAATCTGTGGTGTCAGTCACAGGTTTCCCTCCCTTTTCAAACATTTTGATACATTCATTTCTAATTTTTTGCAGTTCTTCTTTAAAATTAAATGGCTTTGCAGCAATCTTTTAAAAAAACTTTCAAATAGCTCCTTGTCTAGCCCTATTACCTATCCAACTATCTAAATCTCCCCCCCCCCCCCAAATCTCTTTGCAGTAGGTTTTAGAAAAAGTTGGTGATTTTTCTAAAATAGCATCATGGGAAGCCATATCACTCTCTTGTGAACTTATCCAGTATTTTTGACTCGGATTACTTAATGTTTCAGTGATATCTGAATCATTATCAAGACCAAATTCAACAGTCCCATCTGGCAAATCTTTTTTTTCTTTTTCTAAATTTTTTTCATGTTCCTCAGTCATAGAAGAACCTGATGGATGAAAGTTATTACTGCATTGAAAACAGCTCAAGGTTCACTCTTTGTACATTGTTGATAGACAGGATCAAGAAAAGAGTCACAACTCTGCATCAAATACAGTTTAAATCAGGAGATAGAGGATGGCCTTGCTCGTTTAACTGAGATATATTTGCAACACGTTATAACAAATTACTTAGGTGTTCTGAACAAAATTCTAGACAGCAAGTGCAAGAAACTGTTGCTTTAAATTTTTAGTGTCCTAAATAAGTGACAGGTTTCACCTGAACAAATAGAAGGTTTGCGCGCCCTTGGGTTTCCTGCAAGCAGGTTGCCTCGTTGTTGTAGATATCAGAAACAACTGTAAGGACTAGAAGACAAGTATTGAAAATAACACAAAAATATACCGAATTGATGACATTCAACTTGATACCTTTGTTGAACAGTTATTGCTAGAATCACAAAACATGGATGAAAAGCTTGTATCAGGTGCCTTGATGGCAAAAGGAATTCAAATACAGAGAAGATCAATGCGCCAGTCAGTGTTGCGGAGGGATCCGGTATGAAAAGCACTTTGCAGATTCCGAAGGCTAAAAAGCAGAGTTTATTCAGTGGAAGGACCAAGTGCAAGAGTGCAAAAACATTACAAGTATTTTAGAGAAAGTTGTTTAGCTTTAAGTCCACATTGCTATCCAAAATCTAAATCTAATTCTTCTTTTGTTTCCAGGCACATTAAAAGTCACCACAAGCTTATTAGATGGCGAATTGTCATTCATGGCTGCATTGATGGCTTCTCGAGGCTCATTGTTTATCTGCATTTTTGTGATAACAATCGTGCTGATACAGTAGCTGCATTGTTTGGCTCGTCAGTTGTCAGGTTATACTGGTCAATACGAGTTCATTCAGATATGGGTATGGAGACCATTGAAGCTGGTCGTATGATGCTAAACAAGCATGGGCCAATGCAACTCTGGATGGGAGGAATTTACCAAAATATAATTGGAGATTCAGTCCGAGATATGGTAAGCAGAGATGGATTTGAACCAGCTCAGTATGGAGTTGATGTTGTTCGAGATGATGAATTGGTTTAGCAATGTAAATATTCCGCGACACCAATTTGATTTGAGCAACCATGAAAAGGCGTTAACAAGTCACGTTGACCCCTAACATGCAGAGAATTTGGAACTGCTATTTACTTGCATATAGTTGATATTCTTCAAGAGGTTGATAGTGTAAAAGCATATTATCGAGTATGTCATAAAAGTTGCAGGAAAGCAATAGGACCTTGGAGAAACATAAACAAGTTTCGAAATTGCACTTTTTAAGAGTCAGGTTGCCAACATCTTCAATATCTTCTATATCTTCAATGCTGTTGGCAGTGATGTTTCACCTGCCCATCCCAGGTGGAAACTTCCTCATACAAAGAATAGGTGAAGGGTTAAAGTGGACCAATAATAGGGGCATGGCATTAAAGATTGCTTGCAATGATGGATGTAACACTATACTTACTTTGTTCAATTAAATTGGCATTTCATCAGATCCACAGTTGCTGACACCCTTGCCGGTGAGCGAATTGTTGGGAAAACATTTGCCAAATAGCCATAAAAACACTACCAGTTTGGCCCGGCATAAACCCTCTTCTGTTCAATGAGTTCTGTCTGCAGCCTCCAAAAGGTCGCTGATAATTTTCTTGTCTTCACCAGAGTTTCCTTGCTTGTCCATCTTGAAATCAAAGCAGGAATACAGGCCTGCAAGTTATTGCGAACAGCATTTTGGCAGACCACATCTTTCCTCTCGGGGGTAGCGTTCTAACGTTTGAGCCCCAGAAAGAGCGTTACAAAACGATGCCAACAAATAGCAAATTATTTTCATCCCTCCCCCCCCTTCAGGATAAGTAATTAATTCGGCCAGACCATGTGATATTGACCCCTTGACATGAACAAAATTTCATTCATGTTTTTACAGTGTTTACACAAAAGTTGTGATTTTGACATACACAAACGTTAATTTGAAAGAGACCAACACAAAAATATTTCAACAAGCACAAAATTTATAAATGGCATTCGCAAAATAGTATTTTGACATTCACACATTTTCCAATATTTTTGCCACAACAGCACGCAATACAAGGCAGGCGATCCTGATGTAATTTCTTGGAGATCCTGATGTAAATTAAGCCAACTTTTAAAATCAGGAAAGCACTCATGCCCGTCTCTTTATGGTTAAATGAATTTGTTCATAGTTGCAGTATGTTCAGTATGCAGTTCTTTGCAACTTTTGGAATCATTGGCTGTCACTTTTTCCCTATATTTTTGAGAGCCCTGTCATTGTGGGCAATAAAGTGCTACCTATTTGCTGTAGCTACCACTGCTGTTCAAGATGCATAGAGAAATGTGCGATCATAGTCATGATAATGACAAAGATATGATATACAATGTTCAAACATGTGTGCCACAGACAGATACATTTCATTCTTAGTGATGCACCACCACTGATCCTTAATATGACTAAAGGTCTGAATTTTGTTGTCTTGTTCTTGATGGAATAAATGTATTGCCTCGGAAATGTGCTGCCCGTAGCTTTTTTTGGCTCCGAAATACAGCCGCAGAAGCATTTATCAACTCATAGGCCTATCTGTAAAGCAGGCCTAGATGTTTTTAGGTTTTCGGGTTAAAGTTTGTTGAAATCTTTGCAAGAAAAAAAAGTGAGGGCAGAAAGATAGTAGACATAGATTTTGCCAAATTCTTTCATAAGCTTACCAGTTGCTATTTAAAATAAAGTTGTTTATCTAACTAAAATGGATGTAAAGTTGCTAGTGACTATATTGGTGCTTGAATAAAATCAATTTGCTCAGCTTCTTCCTGATCTTTGTGCCTGCCATCTTTGCTGTGAATTCCTTTCCAACATGATACAGACTGATCTTGTAGTAGCACTTGCAGATTATCTTAATCAGCCTGAATGTGTGATTTTCATTAACTGCAGCGTCCATCATGTGTCCATCAAGCTCTCTGAAAACTCTAGATAGATTGATGTTGGCCAACACAGAGGTAGCTATGCCATCTGGAATACCTTAAACCTTGAAGAGTTATCACAACATTTATAAGCCTAGTGCAAAAGAAAAGAAAATATAAGCTACAGATTCACTGAAAATTCTTTTTAAGAAGTTCAAATCAGGGAAACAAATTCTAGTGTAGGCAAGTTTCATGAAAAAGTTAAATCAATCTTATCAAAGCTCAAATGATCTTTAAAGATGTATTGGTAAAAGTCAAATTACATAAATTGTTTTCACAGATATTTAGGAACAGAGAATTTGTGCTCGCTAAATAATTCATTGATCGTCTTCTGTATGTTTCTAACAACTTCTAGTTTTAATAACGAAATGAAAAGCTATAATTAGTGAATGGAAATAAATGACAAATGAAAGGAAAAGGAAAGGCTGATGGGTGGAGAAAGAACAATGACGAAGGGAATGACCTGACGTAGTGTGCGCTATGTTATTGCAGCGAGTGACGTAAGATAGGAACTGTAGAGAAAAAACGTTTAAATGAATGGAAGGAAGAAACTAAAAAGAAGGCCTAAATTTACTATATTTAAAGGACATGTGACACGGTTTTTTGACCCTATCGTTTTATTAGTTTATATGTTAGAAAATCTTCCAAGTATTGAT
>JAACYV020001240.1:0-14720 GCA_009936425.2 Chrysaora fuscescens
GGCGAATTAACAAAGGAGGAGAGGGACGATTTTTCGAAAAAAGCAAAGGCAGAAGCAAGCAGTGTAAAGAAGGGTCATTTTCCCTTCAAATTCTGCAACTTTTCTTCTCATTTCATCTTTATTCTTGGGTAAAAAAATGTATTTGGGACCAAGTATAGTTGTAATCGTCTTGCTCACTTCATACAGAACATTCGAAACAGTTGGTAATGCAAGCCCAAATGTATTTGCTGTCATCTGCAAAGACCCAGTATCTTTCAAATAATATAAAGTCACTGCAAGTTTCTTTTCTGCGTTCAAGGCTCGATAATTAGGAGATTTTGAATTTGGTGTCAAATATGGCTGCAATTCTTCCAACAGGAGAAAAAAATTTTCCCTTGTCATTCGAAAATTTTTTCACCATACGGTTTCTGGTGCTTCTCCTCCTAAAATTTTATTCCACCAGTCTTCTGTCCTTCCAGGATTATACCCCGTGCTCTCTTTTTTTGATTCAGATTTCTTTCTCGGTATTTCCTTGCTCTCTGAAGATATCTGCTTCGGTTTATTGCTTGGAGAGCAAGAAATTTTTCATTGATTTGTTTTTGATGTATCATCCACAAGATCAATAAGCCTTGAAGTTGAAGTAAAATGGCTAAGCAACCACTTATTTCTGTAACCAATAAAGCGATTAAACGAGATTTTGAGTTGTTTTGCGCCATGTTGGAAAATTATGGATAAAATGATCGCTAAATTTTCAACACAGAAGCAAAACTTGATTTTGGCCATGTAGATTATTTTGCCATGTAAATGCCTGCAGAGTGTCAACCCGCCTAGCCGAGTCAACCCACCTCATGTAAACAGGCCCTAAATCAAGTTGTTTCTACTGCTCCCTAGAGGGAGACGATAAGGGGGTGAGTTGTCACAGGCCCCAAACTAACAAGAGTCTCTACCACTCTGGACAATTGTACGATATAATATATTTGATATAAACATGAAAGATTAATTTTTTCCAATATGTAACATGGCCTAGTTTGTACTTCATGCTCAATAGTCTTCTAGTCTAAGGCATAAGTATACTACCCAAATATAAACCTAATGAAGAAAATTGAAAATAAGATTTTCAAGGGTACCCAATTTTTTATTCAGTCAAACCAAGCTGGTTTGAGTAATGCTATGGAACTTATGCCAGCCCAACAATGTTTCCAGAACTTGCAAAAACATGATGTGGAAATCTCCTCATTTATTTCTGATCGCTGCACTGGCATAACAAAATGGATAAGGACAGAGCAGAAACAAACCACACACTACTTCGACATTTGGCATGTAGCAAGGTCAATATGTAAAAAGCTTGTTAAGGCAGGCAAGGAGAAAGGAATGGAGGTTTTGCAGCACTGGACAAAAGGTATCAGAAGGCACTTATACTGGTGTGTAATATCAACAAAGACTGGGTTTGGGGATATGATTGCAGCAAAATGGGCATCACTTTTGGGACACATTGCAATAAGCATGAACAATGAAAGATCATCATGAAAATACAATGTTTCCAAAGTGTGCTCATGATGAACTGGAACCTAGAAAATGGGTAAAACCAGGTAATGTAATTACTGTATGTATAATTTGACTAGGAGGCTTGTAGTTGCTTCTGGCAAGGGGCAAATGTAACATGTGGAAACAGTTGTCACCTTGTTGTTCCATTCAGCATATTTATTTATTAATTAATTTTTTGAATTCTATTAGGGACACCTGCATATGAAAAGCTAGCCAGTATTTTGTCAAATGCAAGACTTACAAATGACATAAAGAAGCTTTTGCCCCATGTCCAGACCAGTTGCTTGGAAGGATATCACTCTTTTCTAAATCAGTGGCACCCAAAAATGTTATCCTTCTCATATATTGGCACTGTGTGCAGGTTTGTCATAATTAATTATTTTTTCATTTAATTTAAAAACAGTATATTCTTGAAAATTAAGAAATTAATTCAGATGTGCTGCATCACATGCATGCAGCAAAAGTCGTGTATCGGCTTCTTCTTGAGTGCAGGTAGAAAGGGCGCCTGTTTCTTGTGGCAATCTGCATAAAACATGTTGCTCGTAAGTGCTGATAAGTTGCTTGTCACTGCTATCAATGGTTATGGTTTGCTCTGCTAGATACTTGAATACCTCGGTTTTATTTTCATTCAAGCGAAGAAAAGCTTCCCAGCCTCCAGGAATTCTTGAATCAGGCTGCACTCTTCTTCGTATCCCTTTCCCGCGTTTGTTTCTTGTAGATGTTTTCAGACTATTGAAGATGTAAACATCCCAAATGACGTCAACTCTTGATGAATCTTTGAGCTGCCTTTTAATGAATGGCAAATAGACATCGTTTGCATATTGCCCAAATGTTTTTGCATTCATTGGCTTCAGCATATTGATAATAGCTGCACCATCAAGGATGATTGTATTGACAACAGGCTTCTCAGTGGATGGAGGGGCAACAATCTCCAAACAAGATACCGAATCTGCTTTGTTACCTGAATGCATTTATTTTTTCTGAAAATGCAGGAGGGCAACTGTTGTTCTCATGTTGAAAAAATTCTGCAAGGTTTCCTTCTCGCACTTGGAATGCTACAAAAAGCTGGGAGAAAAGTTTACAGTTTTTCTTTAGTGTATTGATCTCCATCTTCGTACATGAACTGCATTTCATAGGAGGGCAGCTGAAGAGTGGGAATTTATTCTCTTTTATAGGGTCAAATATTGAATTGTTTTTCTTCAATATGCGTTCCTCCACAAACTTGCTTAATTGGTGATCTCCTGCTGCTTCAATATTTTTTACTGTTTCGATAACTTTTTCATCCATTATGTCACGGGTATCGAGCACAAGCAAGTCTGGACTTTCCTCCAGGAACGGATTTCCCATGCCCTCAATTACACTTGTCAGAGAGCGGACTTGCTTCTCAAACTCTTGCTGCACACTTAACGTCTGCTCATGGTGTCGGTACACAGCCGAACCAAATTCTTCGCTACTTGTCAACATTGACCTTTCAAACTCACCAACAATGCGGGCAACTTCAGGACCAGCAAGCATCCATCGTAGAAGTTGAGAGGAATCTTCGGTAAGCCCTATAGCTCCGCCATCTCCTTTAACACACTTGTTTTTTTGCTCATGAGCGTGGTCGATTGCAAGGGAAGAAAATTTATGTTTTGTCTTCCCTACGACAAAGGAGCCACGCCCAAATTCTTTTGCTACATCTTGGTCTGCTTCTTCAAGGGCAAGCATATCATTTAAGTGAACGGACACCCAGCGTGCATAGTGCGTGTGGTTTAGGGCAAAAAACCAAGGCATAATCCTACTCAGTGAGTACTTGTGCAGCTCAAAATTCCCATTTCGGATGGATCAAACAAACAGCAACATGATAAGTTCCAATTTTAATGCTATCGACCAAAACTGGAATTGCGGAGTCTCTATTTCTCTCTTTGCACACCAGCTTGGAAAGCTGAGAGTCTCAGATGTTAAGGAACTACCATTAAAGCATTCATATGCTTTCATCATTAAAACTTTCAAAGCACATGCTGTAACTTGGTGTGTGTGTCCTGTTCTTGAGACATGTTTTGCATGAATGAATGAGTCTGCTTTACCAGAGGAAGCAATGCTGGCTTCAGTTAGGGCAGATGTCCATCCGCTGTCCTCAAGCCATTTACCAATGGCCTATAGAGCTGCCATTTCTATGTGCAGGCCGCCCATCATTATGACAAATTTGCCAACACCATACTTGGCTGGCCATTGCCACTGAATTTGCTTAATAATGGCGTAAAGAGGTTGATCAAAAGCAACCACTGGAGACTGCCTACCATTTAAATATACAACGGCTTGTTTAATGGCATCTAGAGCATGCCCAATAATTGCTGGTGACTTAGAATCCTCTTGGAACAAAGGAAGCAAGACACTTAGATCTGCATGAAGCTTTTATGAATCCATGTTATTTGCATGGAATGCTAACCATGACATGGTCATATCTTGCTGTTCAACAACTTTCTGCTGAGTTACGACTATGCGTACATGATCAGGCCATCTGAAACAAAATAGCAAATGATATTAGTCACCACAAAAGCACCGTGTTTTATGGCTAATCCTATAAAGATGTTTTCTTCCCAGCGTATACAGGCAAAAACAGTCCTTGTGGCAGGGTAACTGAAAAGGCGAGGAAAGTCTAAATCCCAATAACCGTTTCTGTCTAAAGCAAAATGTACCGACCGAGGAAACAAGCTTTAATTTGAATTGTAGATTGTTAAGATGAATTATTGTTAGATAATGTTTAGAAAAAAGAAATTTTCGTAGTACTCTGTGTTTTTGCGTGTGATATGAATATGGAAATTGAGAGCTTGCTACAAACTGAGCTCAGCTAATAAAAACCTATGATAAAAAACTTACTTCTGGTCTTCTTCGGAAGCTGATGGAGAACGGTTGGCTTCAGGCACCTTGGCGGAAATATCAATGATATTAAGATCTCTTTCAAATAAAGGAACAGGATGAACTTTGGAGTAGAAATCAGATAATTTTGATATTTTTTTTTACCAGCTACTTCCTTCTGAATCACTGGGATGCATCGCTCAGTCCCTTCGTAATTCTGCACAATATGTTGGAACAAAGAAATACCAGTTCCATGGAAAGAACCAACTGCACTAGTAGCACTAGGGTTATGGTCAATGCTATCGACAGCGGCTGTTGTAAACAGTCCATGGCGTAGACTTGGCGGGCAGACAACATTCTCTCCTTCATACAGTGCACTTAAACTATTCCCCATGTCTGTAGATAGTCTCAGAACCCTGTCATATGAAACTGAAATTCCTAGCTCGTGGAACTTGTTGACTAAGCCACGCTTCCTTGTTTTGGCATGAATCAAACATCCAATGTAGATGGGAAGAGGTGGTTCTCTTTGCTTTGAGTGGTAGGATGATGTTGAATCCTTTCATCGTCTAATTGTGCTGTTGAACATTATCAGCTGGGACAGAGAGAGGGCAGCTTGGGCAATAGATTGGTTAGCAAGTTGACTATTTATATTCACACCGCCCAAAGTCATTGCTACAAATGTTTTGAGTGATTGTGAGGCACATATTCTTGCTGGCAGTTTTCATCAAATCTGCCATCAAATTCTTGCTTCCTGTCATTCAGCATCATAATCTATGTCACAAGCATTGACTAGTACTGACCCAATATCTGAATTGAAAACAAGGAATACATCTCTACCTTTTTTGTACGATGTCAGATCATCAATACTGGCAAAAATCCTATTCTTAAGCTCTGTTGAATGTTCACGTCCGTTTATTGTTACTCTGAGTTGCTGCAACCTTGATTAGTACATTTTAACTAGATCAGCCAACTTGAAAAGTGAAATTTTATTTTCTGAATCAAGGTAGGCTTCTTCAATAAAAGCAACCAATTCAGCAAGTGCAATTCCATGAAACTGTTTTTCTGTGTTATCAAAATCATCACCTAACTGTTTACGATTTGCTTTGTTGTATAATGCAGCTAAACACTTCGAATGATACATTGCATCAATAGCAATCATATCTCGGGCACTCAACCTTCCCAACAGCATTGCATCCTCTAAGATGAGCGCACATTTCCTAACCCTTCGGTGTAGTCGAAAGGAAGAAGCTCTATGCAGAGACCCTTCAGATTTCTCGCAAAATAAGCATTTTTCTTGTGCCTTTTCTTCCGTGGCAGAAAAGCTACTTCGCATTATCTTGGCTGGGAGTATAGAAGGGTCCTCTTCATGGAAACCACTTTTTCCATTTCTTTTAAAGGCCCTTCCTATTTTCAGGTCATTAAACTTCTACTTGCAGCTTTTGTGGAACTTTGCCTCACGCTGTTTGAATGTTTCTTTGATGCCATCACCACAATCTAAAGTGGACAGATCTAAATTAACTGGCATGCACCCTAACTTGGCGAATCTCAGAATATTTGCAGCCAGTGCCTCATATATCGCATCGAAGTCATATCCTTTTCTCTGGAAGGTCATCGGACATTGCAGTTTCTCTGAAATATCTTTCTGGCAAATAGTACATTTTTCCCAGTCAATTATAATAGATTTTTCTGGTCTCACAGATCTTTCAAAGTCAACAATTACGACCTTCTTTAACATCACAAATTATTGCTAACAGTTTCTTAATATTTTAGACACGGTTCGTCAAATAATAATGGCAAGACTGACTAAATAATTACAAAACATACAAACAAGGGCCCTACGTTGCATCATCATGGTGCAATAATTGCACCACGAAAGTGTTACGATTGCATCATACAGGGCAACAGAACATTCGAGAGATTACGTAATGTTTTCGAATAGTTCACCACTGTTCATGAAATGAGTGGGTGGTCCTATCTTACAACAATATCTTCCGATAAGTGCCCTTCCAAATTAGTGCTCATTAACTTGGGACAATACGATGTTTGAAATAAACTTTTTGACAGAAAAACTGTTAATTCTCGAGAAAAGTTTTTAAACGCAATTTTAAGCAATAAATTCAGTGGCGAATAATATAATACATTTGGCCTCAATAATAGAAAAGTGCAAAAATTTCTTCATTCAGCACATACGAAAAAGGAAATGATGTTTTGATGACGTCATAATGACGTCAAAAAATGAGATTTTGAGATGGATCTGAGTTTTAAAATAATCAGCATGTCGTGTTCTATAAGTGTACCAAATTGAACTGGGAAGAAGAAATGATAACCCAGATATGCGAACATTTGGGTATAATGACAACAGCATTCAGATTCAAAGAACAGTCTCTTGTAATACTGGAAATACACGAGGACGATATGATTCTAAAAAGTCATGGATAAATACAAGTGAGGATAAAATACCAAAGAACTTTATAAACTTATATTATGTTTTTGTAACTTCTTGTTCATTACTTGCACGTTTGATTTCCTTTCGCAGAGCTTTCTTTTTTGTTACATCTACTTTTATTCTAAATTTTTCAATGTGTCTGGGGCCAAAGATAAATCGTGAACCCTGACATAAAGCTTCACTATATCTTCATCCACGCTCAGATCTTCTCTTCTGACTCTCCGAGTAAAACATCGAAATTCAACAAAACTGTTCTATCTGCTAGAGAATTTTCAATGATTTTATCGGTGTCAATTCTTGTGCTTCCAGTTTGTGCATATTTCCTTAAATTCATTCTGCAATCAGTAGAATTTTGTCAACACAAGAGTTCCTTGATCTGCTTCATCAATACTGAGCTTACCAGCATCAAGCATACCCTGGGTGCCAGAGCCTTCAAAAATGAAAAAAAAAATTAAATTGAATTCAGATCGAGAAAGAAAGGCTCTGGTCAAATGCGCACTGCTATTGTTTCTCATTGGCCAGTCAGGTCAAAGATACAGGATCGTGTCTCATGAATCTGATTGGATAATTGGGGAGATTCTCTTGTAAACCGGCTGTAGAGCCAGGGCCAGTGAAATACCCGTTCAGTTCAGATTTAGGCCTAACAGACTAACAGTGGAAGTACGTATGGCGAAATCAATGTGAGATAAAGGGTCACCTTGCGACTTCGACAAGATTGTCAAGAAGTTACTTGACGAGAATTTAGCAGTTAACTTTATAGCAGAAGGAAGCTTTGGAAGCAATATTCTTCCATAAGCGGGATACCTTTGCTATTTTACCAACAGGCCATGGCAAGTAGAAAGATTATAGACTATACCCTAAAAATATACAAATAAAACTAACACAGCACAAGAACAAGGTGGTAGATTGAGCAGGACTGCAAAGTTGGGCAGCTCCGTATCCCAGATTTTTTCTCAAGACCTGGGTTTCCACCTAGAAATCAGTGTTGCAAATTTCTATGCACTTGCCACACTTGACCTTCCAGTGCTGAAAGCCAAAAATCTTATCAAAAAATGGTAAACTTTTCAGTCTATACTCTTTTTTTATAAGAATATTGTTTATAAGAATATTCAGGCTCAGAATCATCCTAATTTCATGATTATTGACAACATTCTTTTTGTTATAATAGTTAAATATTTCTTACCCTCTATGTTATGAGATGATTTTTCTTTTAACTATGTTCCCCTAAAACCATATCAGGTTTGAAAAATAAGAATACTTTAAGAATATATTCAGGCTCAAAACGAACACCTCTCAAGAATATTGAAGCTGGACAAAATTTAAAGCATTCTTGTGAAAAAAAATAGTGTACTTAACATGCCTTGACTATATCTGTGCTAAAATTCCACATTCCACGGTCATTATTCCACCACAGTATCAACTTTAACAAATCAATTATCCTAATATCTTTACTACTTTCTCTTTTTAGCTAGCTTGTTTTTGTGTTCTTTTAGCCACTTGCAAAGAAGCGAAACATCTAATTTTGAAAGCAAATTGCCATCAAACTTTTTGAAATGAGTGATCTCTCTCCCAGGCATTTTTTTGAATATATCTCTTGCAGCCAAACTTTTCACTAGTAGTGCAAGGTCATCGTGTTTCCCCTACTTTATGTTTTCCTTCAGGAGCTTCAATGACAGATCATTATCTATTGCTTCAACTACAGATTCCAGAAATCCTATTGCATTTCCTTCACGCTGGCCAGTTGACTCATTTAGGTTTGCCCCCACATTTTACAGCAGGTCTTTAGTAAGGTTGTTAAACTGCTCAACACGAAGATCTAGTGATGTGTTTGCACCTTTCCCACCTTTTCTAATGGTTCAGCATCTTCCCAACATGATCATAGATCCACTTTTGCTTCTGCTGTTGTGAAGCATTCAGAATAAATGGTGGTATAACCTCTTCACATGTGGTATCCAAACTTTACATGCCAAAATACTGCATAGCTTGGACAACAATCAAGGCATCTGTCTCAAATTCAACATATTCTTTGCAAGAGTTGTAATTGTTAAGAACATCTAAGCGTGCATTGCTATTGCGTAGAATGTTCATATTGAAACACATCGAACCAATGTCTTTACTGGAGTTAGGATCAAAGAATGCATCATACAGAAACTGTAGAAATGTTCACAGAGTATAAGTCGTTGTTTAAAGGTTGAATTTCATATATAGATAAATGAATAGATATTCATATACATTATATATTAATATATATATTTTTTACATGCCTTACCAAAATTAGCATGGTAATAATTCATGAATAAAACTTTTAATTCACATTATAACAAGAATTTGAAAGTCATAAAGAGAGTATTCTCAGATCGTGTAAATATGTACTCTGCAGATAAGCCATTTCCAAAAACCAAAGAGCAAGATTTGGATAAAAATTGCTAACTTGTGGGTTATATAGTAACAATTTTTTTTTTCTACGTTAAAGGATTTTTGACCAAGAAAATGATGCCATGGTATTGAATGCAATGAAAATAAGAATAGCATCATACCTTGTACATATATCGAATAGCATGCCAGTCCTCATTTTTTGAAATCAAGCCTTGAAGGTTTTCATACTCTGTGTTACCCTGAGACATTACCCCTTGCGTGTTTCATGTGCTCTCCTTGGTAAGATTATCTCCACCGAAAAATACTTTCTGAAAAATTTTCTTTGTCACTATTCCCTCATTCTCTTGACTAACAACTGGCACATAACGTTCATGAATGTGCTGCAATATCATATCAGCTCCAACTGATTCATTCTTCAGAAGCAAACCTAGTGGTATCTGAAAAAGAAAAATTTTTGTTAATACTTTATGGGTATCAGATGTACAATACCAGGTAAAGAAGTCATCAGATAAGATGTAAGGAGGTTACCCCCGTGTATCACGAGGCTACCCCCCGTGTATCAATATATAACCTCACCCTTGTAAAACTCAAAGTCAGTCTCTATCTGATCTCAGTACCTACAGAGACAGGTTATTTCTATACCTCTTCTGATCTACGTTCTATTTCTTGCGAATATTTATATTGAATGTGCCAAGTAATGCATTTGCTCATGCATCGAAATGCGGGTATATATCTCACCAAGGTTCTTGCAACTTATGGTATAATATCTGCTATCAATGCTTCATTATCATCTACAGTTGGAAGGAAATCAATCATCTTTACATCTGATATCTTTTTTATTGCTTTTTCGTCATCCAGATCTGAGCCTTTTTCCTGAAGTGGAAGCCCCATCATATTGAACCAATGAACAGACCGGTTCTGATTAAGGCTTGTCATATGCTTAACTTTGATAAAAAAAATCTAGATTATCCCCGATAATCTGAAAACGGGATGATTTCATCTGCTTGCTGCAATCTTTTATCTCTTTGGATATCTCCTCATCTACTGTAGCCTGCAGCAAGTCTTCAGGGGAAATTAAATAATTGACTCTCTGTATCATTGTCAAATCATGATACTGTGAATTGTGTGTAGTAATTCCAATTACATCCTTGCTTGCATTTGATTTTTCAATTGGTGTATTAGCTGTATCATCAACAAATGTAATTTGGTCACCATTGCTTGTTGGGACTGTGTCACTTAAATTAGCCGTGGATTCCACAGTTTAATAGTTGTTGGTATGCCTGTTGGTGGGCAAAGTTACAAACAGTTCAAACATGTCTTTGTCAAATGCAGATTGAGAAATATAAAAATTATGACCCTCTTCATACAATTCAATTTGTGTCACTAGCAGATATAAGTTTAAATCAAAATAATGTCTTTTCAAGGAATTCAAGGGTCATGTACAGCCAAATGAATCAGCCTGTGGCAGGGGCGACGGGCAATGCTATTAATGCTTCTTGGTTAATAGCAATATTTTCCAGATTCAATCCTTAGTTTCCATACTAGAAATCCATAAAATCCCCTCCAGATCTTTGATTTCCTTTCCAAATTCCGTCATTCCACGACTTTATTTTATCTTTCAGAGCTATTCGATATTGTGTCTGCCTGTTAAATCCTTTCAAAAGATGCCGCTTGCCCCAATGTCACACGCCGTTTATAGTAGTTTTTCGTGGATATGCGGTGATTCTGAGAAGAATACATATTTTTGCTGGCCATGTTTAGTTTTGGGAGATCATTCAACGGTAAGATAACCTACTTCATGCTATTCATATTTTATGATTGATTTTTATATAATACCATAAAACTATCATAAAGCTTTCATCAGAGATCTTATTTGTTTACTCGCATTACACTGTTAAATTTATGTATTTGGAACTTAAGTTTGCTGCTTCGTTTAATTTTCATATGAAAAAACCGCACAAAGCAAACAGCATCTTTCTTATTTTATGGCGGCCTTGCTATTTCAAAATCAAAATTAATAATGGGGCTTTCACCCAGTGGCAAAGAGCTGCTGAATCATAATCTGCCTCTAACTGTGCAGCCGCCATCTACAGACCCATTTAAAAGTAGAATCGCTGTACTTTGGTTAAGATTTTTGTACTAACCTTCCCTGAATTTTAAATGCACTTAGTTTTTATCACAAATTAATCCAAATTTAAGGAACTTTCAGTATACTGGGTCAAATATTTAGTTTATTGAAAAAGTGCATTTACATATTGTGCCAAAGGTTAGTGCAAAAATCTAAAAACAAAATACATTTGATACTAAAAGGCTTTTTATTATTATATTTCAGATGAAGAATTGCTTTGTGCAGCCAACTGGATTTCAATCTGATGGCATAAATATTTCAAATGTCGCTACCAGGCATCAGGAATCCAAATGTCACATAGCATGCCACACTTCATACAAGCTTTTAGGGAATGTGGATATAGCAAGCGCACTTAATGAAGCACGACAAAGAGAAATACTGAGACACAATGAAAATGCATCACGATACTCAAAAATGATAAAGCACCATATTGACGCTGCAGTCTACCTTTCAGCCCAAGGGCTCGCCTTTCGAGGACATTCCGAAGACAAACTCTCTTGAAACAGAGGAAATTTCCTTGAATTGATGGACATGTTAGGGAGTTACAGCCAAGAGTTTTCCTTGATAAGGAACCTTTAACATATACTTCTGACGATCCATGAAATGAATTAATTCAATGCATTTTTCAAGAAGTTGAAAGTGAAATTAAAAACCGAGTGAATAATTCAAGATTTGTCTCGGTGATGATGGATAATACAAGTGACTTGAGCAACACAGAACAGTCTGCTGTTTCAGTTAGGCTACTTCATAGTGGGAATCTTGAAGAGCATTTGCTGGGTCTCACATATGTTTCTGATGATCAGTCCGCTGATGGTCTAACGACGATCATGATGAATATTTTGGCAAATTACAATATCATTCCAGAAACAGGCAAAGGAAAACTGATAGGACAATCCTATGATGGTGCTGCGACAATGAGTGGGGAGCTCAATGGCGTGCAAAAGAAAGTGAGAAGCCAATTTCCATTTGCTTATTACAACCATTGCATTGCCAACAGAATGTGCATCCCAATCATCAATGAAAATTCTACAAGTGGCCGAGTTCTTTGGTCTAGTAGATAAGCTCATAACATTCTTCAGAAGCAGCCCTAAGCGTACAGGATACCTAGGGTATCATCTTCCAAAGCCTGGTGACACAAGGTGGCTATCCCGAGACACAGCCATTTCTGCAATAGATTCGCACTATAAGACTATTGGCACCGTGCTATACGAAATGTCTTCAAATGGAAGAGAGAAGATCGAGACTCAAACAATAGCCAGAGGTCTCCTTACCAATATTCAAAATGTTGACTTTTTATGTTTACTGAAATTGTACAGGAAGATATTTGGACATTGCACACCGATTATGGCCGTCATGCAGAAGCCGACATTCGACCCTGTGCAGCTTAGATCTATGCTTGACGATTTGCAATGTTTTCTTGTAAAACTGAATTTTGACCAAATCTGGATAATCACTCTCGAAGCTGACCCACATTTTCAATAGCACGTGCCGGAGGAGGGTGGAGAGGCCGCGAGATGCCAAATAATGGATCCGAAGATGCTTGGAAAGTGAGGCTTACAATTGTGGCAACAAAAGTATGTATTGCATTTTCAGAGCAGATAGCATGGAGATTGAAGAACCTCAAGAAGTTCAAGTGGATGGACCTAATACACCCCATCAAGTTCACTGAAAATCAAAATAAGCCATCCAAAATAATAAAAGAGCTGATAAGAGAATTCGCTGAGATTTATCCCTTGGCCACTAAAGACGTCACTGCCCTTGAACATAATTTAGAAGTGTTGTTCAACAACCAAGAGATATCGCTGCTTCTTCGAAAATGTGCAAAAGAAAGAAGCAGAGCTGTAAAGAAAAGGAGAGCAAGGCAGAGAAGAAAGGATGTCAACGATGGAGCAAAAAGCAGTTCTAGTGGCCAGTTGATGGAAGAAGTGGAAGAAAATGATGTGTTTGAAATCATAGAAGACGCTAGCCTCGATAACGTTTTAAATGAAGACGTGTAAAGCATACAAGACCTGCTTACGGTCATTCACAGCACGTGCCTTGCAGACGCTCTTCCGCAGGCAATGACTAGAAGTTGCAGCAGTGACCCCACTGACCAGTGTACACTGTGAAAGAGTGTTTAGCCGTATGAAGAGGGTTACTTCGGCGTCAAGGTCAAGAATGCTGCAAGAAAGAAAAGAGCACCTTGTTTTCTTGCAGGTTGAGCATGGTGTATTAAGATATCTTGCAAAACAGCCAACATTTTATCAAAATGTTGTCACACGTTTTAAAGGAAGAAATCAGCGACGTTTTGAACGTTTCTTGAAATAGAAAATAGGTTAATCAATTTCTTATGTAACAAGACACGTTGTTGTTTATTGATACTTTTTCTGCATTATTGGAATGTCTGAAATAAAGCAGGACCAAGCTTTTAGAATTTGTAAGTACCAAAACGATTTCGTTTGATCGGCTAAAATCTGCAACATGTGAATCTATTTTTGCATAGCTGAGATAAATACCCTTGATTGATGCTTTTACTCAATCCTATGCTCGCAATGACTTCCTTAAAGGGCCCCTAAACCCAAACATTTTTATTTCGCATTCTGATGGAATCGGACCTTCTGAAAACGATGTCGTTTTTATTCATGCATATCTTGCACTGTTTTCTCGATATAAGCATTTGTATATCGGTAATTGAATTGGATTATTTCCCCAAATTCTCAAAAAGTTTTCGGAAGGTCTTCGGTTTGACGTCACGCAAATCTCGTCATAATTTTCACCAACTTTCGGTAAAATAATCGTTCGCAGCCGCGGCCTTGGGTTGTGGAAAACATCAAAGATGGCTGATCAATCTAGAAGCGGCAGCATCGATTCGGGTAGTTTTCAATCAAGTCTATGCATCAGGATGTCTGAGTTCTATCCGGAATCTTCGTCAGATAATTTCTATGCATTTTGAAGCCCTGCAGCTTTTTTGCCTACTGATAATGTTTTACCGTACCAATTTGAGCCAGGTTATCTATCTACTATCTGGTAGAGCAGTTGGATTTTGGAAGAGTTGAAGCTCGAAGATGTTACAGACAGAGGAAACAAAGATGAAGACATAATTCTAGATTTGTCTTGGTGAGTTTTCTTGGACTTAAAAGTCAAATTTAATTTGACTGCATTTGGCTTGTGTTGAGAATTATTGCTCAAAGGGGAATCAGTCTAAGACCTCAGATTTGGAATTTCACAGCAAATCAAACTACAGCTTAACTAGACTATACTATAAACCTTGTTTCTGTGTTAATTTTATTCTTCTTTAGTTTGAAACCAATGCTTTATTTTGAGGTTGACTGCCTAAGATTGCACAGGCACTAATGAGACCTCAGAAATGGAATGCCTATGCTAACAAGTCTAGCTGCTTTTCTGTTTATCATTACTTATTTTGATTTT
>JAACYV020001351.1:4567-14720 GCA_009936425.2 Chrysaora fuscescens
AGACAAAAATTAATCCATCAATACTAGTTGATTCATGGCAAAGAACATAGCTAAAGAAGATTTCAAAACACCAAAAATCATATGAAAACTATACGATAGTATCTTGGGTAAGTGAGTAAAATAGAACTGATGAAAGAAAAAGTAATCAAACCTTAGTTTTCTGTCATGAGCCCTAGTTGGAAGAGCAAAATTAGCCAAGGAATCGAGCACAAAGATACATACATCAGAAAACTGAATTTCAGATTTTTCAGTGACACCCGTACGTTCAGGTTGATCACTAAAAGCAAAGTTGCTGAGAATGGCCGTTCGCTTTGGAGATCTGGAATGACATTCACTTGATTTCATCGAGAATTCAAACTCAGATTCAGTATCTGCATCGTATCCTTCAGTTTCAAGATTTATACCATCTACTTCAGGATCCTCTTCTTCTTGGTTTGCCTCATCTTCAATCTTGAACGCAAGAATTTTGATTTAATTTGACATAATATTCTGAATTTTCTGAAACGTTCAAATAACAGCTTCAAATTGTAAGTTGTTATAAGATCGCACTCTAAAAAGGAATACTGTCCCGACGTAAGACTGCAGACTCGCTGCTTGAAATAAACTATCAATGTATTGACGATCACAAGAAATGAGAGAACGGAAGCTTGTAAAAAACAAAGTCACATTGACAAAGAATTGATTGCAAGGAATAAATGAAAACTTTTGAACACTGAGAAAGCTCCGATTAAACAGAAAAATATACCACACCTTTACCAGATTTTATAATTGCTTTTAAAATGAAACATTTTAACAGACTTCGTAAAACTGCAGACCTGTCCACCTTATAGAAATTTTAATTGTCAAACAACAAAAATGTAAAAGTTATTTGCCTTTAGCATGTAAACAATAATAAATTTACGAGAACACGAAAACTATGACAAATTATCTTTACAAAATTGTAAATGATTCAATAAAAAAATCAAAGAACATTTTATCTCTAGTTACTTATGTAACAAATTGGCTAAAATAACCAGTTTTTTTTTCTCCTTAGTATTCTCATCTATCTTCATGTATTTGTTATTTGTGTATCTTGTTTCTAACCTATATTTATTTCAAACTTTAATTGTACGGTTCAAGCTATATAAGCCTTGCTTTTCTTGGATCGTGTAAAATCACCTTGTATTATGGTTCTGTTCTTAAAAGATAATGGCATTTAATTGAATAAGAATTCCAATATTCATGATATTAAGGGGATTCATTTTTTGTAATTCAAGAAAGGAGAGTTATGAAATTTTTTTAAAAACAATACAAGGGGATTAAAAGTTACCTGGCTGTCTGCAGGTTCCTGCGAGTCTTTCCAGTACGGCCAAGTACACTGATTGGATTGGTTGAAAGAGCACTGCAGTAACGCTGCACAAATATCTTTTCCAATTGTACTATCAATCCATTTATGATGCATAAATGAGTTCAACAGCATTTCTAAAATCGTTTTTATGCTTGGAATTTCCTAACATAAAATTAAATTTAAGGTTTGATGAAAAAAAGGATCAACAAATACTACTAAAGGGAAAATAGATTCTGCGCAACAAATGCGAAAACCTTGTATGACGACGCGCGCTTCAGAATAGAAGTTCAAGGTGGAGCGATGGCGAAAACCACCACACGCATTCTGTGCTTATTATATAACACGCATTCAAATAATTGCATCTTTTAAGAGTGTATGTAGTGCCAACCTTGAAGTATAATCGCAGAAAATGCTTTGGCCTAGTCAAACGTCGAGTAGGACACTGCGCGCATGCTACAAATAATACTGTTGCATTCAAAACTTGAAAAACGCACATTTTGTAGTCCTTGCAAAGCAAAGCAAAGATATTTGAAAAACATGATGCCATGAACACCTACCATCTACGAGTAACTACAAAAACGATTGGACATTGTTGGTACAACAACATCCAACTAAGAACCTAATTAGGAGGAAACTGTAGACGAAACTGTTGCAGACCTTTTCAAATAGTATCTGTAAAACTGTTAAAACTATACCCGAAGCAAAAATGTTTAGCTCAGATATAATTCCTGTTTGACTTGCATATAATAAAGAAAGATTTTCACAATTTATGATTCTAAAAATCCAAAACTCACTGCAAATATTGCAAAATTTTCAAGATACATTTTTGGATTTAGAAAACAAAACCTACACCTCCAGCAAAGCCAAGAGGTAAACGAAAAATAATACTATATTCGTTTTTGTAGCTTCTTTGATATTTGGTGTATGCTAATTGGTGTGTTAAATTTTCAGATATATCAAAATGTTGTTTTAATTTTGATTAACTCTTATTTGTTACTTCTGTGACGTAAAGAGTTTCGGTTTGACAAATAGTTGCTTTGTATAGCATACCTCAATTTGGGGTATGTTTTAGATATTTTTAATGATGATGATGATGGTAATGCTGATGATAGCGAATCAAGTTAATTTATTCATTCAAAAGCCTTACTTCCCCAAATTGGTTACTGATTTTGGCCTTTAAATTGTAGTTGCTTTAGTAAGTAAGATAATATATATACATGTGATTTGTTTCTTTATGAATAACAAAACGAAGAATAAGAAATTGCGATTTTGATTGATATAAGAATGAAACAGTACAAGTATTGCTACTTACCTCATCTCCGTAAACGAGCCCTGAAAACTTGAAACATAAAACAAGAAGGCGTCTGAGCTCTTCCAGATAAGTCTTGATAATCATTTGCAATTCTGCACTGCAATCCTCATCGGGGCTTTCTCCCGTTGCATTCTCAGCTTCTTTTAACAAATTCTTCAGCAATTTAAAGCATTTGAGTGGCCATCCTCCTTTAATAAATTCCTTTTTGAAATTTGAGCTTGCAAAAAGTAACTCATTATAAATGTTAAGAAGTGATAAAGCAATAGACAAATATTTTTGCTTTGCAACCCAGCTTTCTTTTGTAACTTTGCTCTCAGAAGATTCAATTTTTTCCTCAAAGAATCTTGTACCACAAGCGAGAAGAGCCTCTATAGCTTTAACAGAGGTAGCTTCAGTACTCAAATCCTTTAGTGACTTTGAAGATCCTTTATTCTTTATAGGCACCTCTTTTGAAATTTTAACACACTTGTCATCACTACTCGAAGCGATCTTTTGCGTATGCGAGCAAACAAGAAGGTGTAAGGCCCGTAAGGCTGTAGGGCCTATTTGAAGATCCAGGCCGAGTCTCTCGAGATACCAAAGACCGTTTTTCTGAACAAAAAGTTGAAGCAGCTCTTCGTTTTCGAAAATCAATGGACAAGCAGCGATGCTCGACATTACAAGAAGAACGTTAGACGGGTCGATAATTATATCGAAGTCTTTGCCATCAAACGGACAAGAGTGAAGAAAAATTGGAATAACGATCTTTCTCAGCAGTTCCCAGCGTAGATGTCCAGTAGCTATTGGAAGAATTCTGTCTAAATGCAGAGCAAAGAGATCTTTTATGGTCTTATTTGAAGACTTGATTAGATTCTTGTATTTCTGTAAGAAAAGGAATCCTTCGACTGCCGAATCTGTTGTATCACCATCCTGCGTTGATGTATGGCTCTCTACTTTACTAGCATGCGAAATATCTCTCTTTTTAAACGAAGATCGTGTCTTCGAAGTTGATTGGCTCGTTTTCTGTGCATTCATTTGCATTTGCTGTAATACATCAGCAACAACATCGAGTGATTTCGCTGTTAAAGCTCTCGACTGTCTTTCAACCCTACAGTAACAATATATGGATATAAAAAACAGCTGAAAAACACAAAGCCTTATGTTGGCATCAGTCCGGAGAGGCAAAAAAACAGAGTGGAATACAAACCGAAAACGTTAAAAGAGAAAGTGAACTAAGCTGATAACTAATTTTGAAGGGAGCAATAAAACGTATTGCTCACAAGACAACCAGGCACGTGTTTTCATCGCTCAAGGAGCTAAAGGGAGTGGACCACCATCCTTCAGGTTGCAATACCTTCGCCTTGCCAAGCAAAGCCCACATTCAGGTTGCAATACCTTCGCCTTGCCAAGCAACGCCCTCATTCAGGATGCAATACCTTCGCCTTGCGAAGCAAGACTTTATAGAAATACAATACATTCAACTTTTAAAGCAACAGCTATATTTAGGTTGCAATACGTTTCACTAACCAAGCAATGAGTATATTGAGGTTGCAATACATTGACCTTGCCAAGCAAATGCTATATTGAGGTTGCAATACATTCACCTGGCAAAGCAAGACTATATTGAGGCTGCAATACATTCACTATAAAAAACTTGAAAATTCATGGAATTCTGCTAAAAGACTTACCCAGCAAGTATGTTTGAAAAGAACTGATCATGATTCATGCAAGAACATATGCCAGTCTCACTGATAGTGTCGAGTAGCTTTTCTTTAAAATCTGGGCTCTCGCTTTCGGTATGCAAGGATACAAAGAGAGTGACGAGGGAACCAACAAAGCAGCGTTTTTCCTCTGAAATCAAATAGCTTCAATTAAAAATATTGCATTTCATTATCTTTGCTTTTCTTTACCACAAAATGTCTGGGTTTGAATTACAGCTTATTTGGTTAGACACGTTTTTTCAAGAACATCTTTGAGGATGAGACACATATGTTCTTGAAAGCAACAAAGGGCAAGACAAATCTTGCCTTTTCTTCCGAAATCCCTATGAACGTTGCAAGACGACAATGTAAATACGATGGCAGAATTTTATTGCCTTAAATGATGCCTTCTGGAAATATAATCAGAGATCTCATTGTGTTATTAATCATTGAAATGGATCTCAACTTTACACTTACCTCTAAAAGAGGCATTACTGGGATGCCTTTTATGCTGTGATTTAACCTGTTTCACATCATCAGAGTCTGAAGTCTGTAAGGCATAGTCCGACATATCTTGTGTACTGCTAGTTCCGTCAGATTCGTTTTCTTGAAGGCTGCCTGCATCACAAGTCTCCTTCTCGCTTCCACTGCTGCTGTTTGCTTCTCTGTTGAAGGATCGTTTAGAACTGCCTGGAAGCTTCTTTCTAGCTTTACGAGAAACGTTTATCTTTGAAATCAGACGACAACATCGATCTTGTTCAATTCTCTTAAATTTCTTGGTAATTTTTATCAACGGATTGATAAAACAATTTATACACTTCAGTTTCAAATAGCTCTCTTCTAGGCCTGTAGTATAATTATCTGTCGCATTTGTGTTATTGAAAACATCTAGAAAGTACTTCAAAACACTCTCAGTCAATCCATATATTTCGCATTCCAGGAAAATCCTGCTTAGTTCACTTGTATACTTTGCCTTTACACTTGCCGACATGCCCCAAAACAGAAGTGACCACACTGCAGTGAGAATACTGGAGACCTTTATTACCACTTCTAGATTGGCCTTACAGTTTCCAGAACTAACAGAGTTAAAAAATCTTTGACCGATACCAAGTAAATCTTTAAAGGCCGAGCTATCAAACAGCCATCCAACACCTTCAAGTGATAGTCTTTCAATCAGCATAGCACATGGCAGCCTTAGTATTAACGAAAACTGAAACGGAGTGGGCAGGGCAAAACTACTGTCTGATGATTTAAGCAAATTAATTGCTTTATGTGCAACTTCATATTTAAATGTAATGTTACTCTTAACGGTCTCACTCATTAAGATCCCAAGCAAAGATGAAAGGAGACAAATGAGAATATCGTTGTTCTTCAACATCTCTTCTCGAAGCATTTTGCAAACTGTTTGGACATCGTTAAAGCTTACTGGCATGGGATCAGAACTGCCTTCCGTTTGATTTTCTATGTCAATATTAATTGACCCCATGAGAAGTTTCTGAAGAGAATTTTTAAAGGCAATGACAGGCTGTGCATTCAACAGTATGTTTTCTGGAAGTTCTTGATATGGGTAGGTGCGATTCTCTTGCTCTTTTGCTGCATAAAGGGAAGGAAAAATAAGAATTTAGCCCTCAGGATATTTTAAGAATATATTGAGTCAAAAATTCAAATGCATCCTGAGGAAAAATTTAGCAGAACTAAACGAACCCAACTGCTTTAGTCTTACACCAAAACATACTTCTATTTCGTGTTATTGCATTTTCACCTAGGTGTTCAAAAGACTCCTTTTTAGTAAAATTGACAAGTACACATGATGCAATTCACTTTAGTTTTCACCGTCCACTTCCTGATATACTGTAAATTTCTTGCTTCGCCAGATGTTTTTCCAGCTTTACAAGCTTGCAAGTTGTCAAGCTGAAGCCGAATTATTTATGTTTTTCATTCAGTTCTATACCCACATCTTGACTTTGAACATCTTTCATGAACAACTGCTCATCATGATGAACAACTGCTATTCTTCATTTTGAATTTCCTGGTAGTTCTGTGTAAACGGCCAGCAATCTTCGCCAACTCCTCGCAGCTATTTCCAATCAAATCAATATCATCTGCAAAATGCCGATTGAAGATGATTTGCGCTTCAAGATCCTGAAGAATATAAGCATCTGTCTGGATTGGGCAGTTGTATGACTCATTCACATAATGTGTCCAAGCTTCTTGAATTGCTTTACTCTCTGTCAGCAGTTTGCCATCTTTTTCCTCTATAGCCGTTGTCCTTGCTGCCGCTTTTCTTATTACCTGTTTAACAGTTTCAAATGCTTTCTTGCTATTGTTTTCTTCTAATCCCTGATGAATTTCTAAACATTTCTTTCGAAGGTAGAATTATTTTGCCTTCTGTTATGCTCTTTCACATTGGCGTCTGCAATTCGGTATTCTATTTCGCTCTCTTAATTGTTAGTCTCAGTCTAATTCTGTCATTGCATGCATCCACAATTGCCTTTGTCATCCATGGTTGCTTCCTATGTCTATGTATTTTGTCCAATCTTTATTTCAGATCATCAAAGATTGCATATATTTCGTCATATATCTTTTCAGAAGTTGGGGCATACACTTGTATGATCACATTCCATGTTATAGTCTTTATCCGTATTCTTATCATGCAACTAGATATAGATTCGCATTCTAAAAACAGCATCTTCTACACCTTTACGTGCTAGGAAAGTAGAACCATCCTCATATTACACCAGAACTTGTTATGGCTCTCTTTGGTTATTACTTATCCAAATTGTAGCCTTCTCATTCCACTATGCCTAGGATGCCTAGGATGTGGCAATTCTATCTTCCATCCCATACCTTAGTTGGTTGGGTTTTCAAATGAGCTTGTAGCGAGCGCACCGTCCAATCACCAACTGCACATTATTCTTTGACAATTGTTAGCAGTTTCTGGATGGAGCCAGTATTATAGTCATGACCTCCGTTCCAATCGAGGATGCAGACATAGTTCAATAGGTGTTGTTTTTAATACATTGCTAGAAATAGGGTGTTCATAAACATCTCTATTACTAGCAATTTATTTAATCTATTCTAATAAATATTACTAGCAATGTAAAAATCTATTCTAATAAAGCTGAGCCAGGCAGCTGCTGTAGTCCAAACTTAAAGATGATGGGTCACAAAAAAACCTATATATTTATACTATATTCTATATGTTCATTATGATAGCCATAGCCATACAATCGATTGGAATAAATTACAGTTGAGTCAGGCAGCTGGTTTAGTACAATTTTGCAGATACTCCACATAAGAAAATTATATACTTCTACTATATCATATATATTTATTATGACAGCCATATGATCGATTGGAATAAAATAGAATTTATTTCTAGTTAAGTGCTTTAAATTCCAAGAAAATACTTACTTTCGAATGATAGAGGAATAAGAGATAGTAGCAGATCGCAAATCTCTGAACAGCAACTTGAAACCTGAAAGACAGATGGGAAAAAAACTGTCATTAATAGAAAGATTGGATAGCTGCATATTTCAGAACTTCTACCTTTTATGCTCCAATGTGTGTGGTTGAAACTCCGGGTAATGAGTACAAAAATTATGGGGGAGAAAAAAATTGTTCTCTGTGGCTCAAACATAAAATGATGCTCTTGTCTCATGGAAATTGAAAGTGAAAGAAACACATGGGACGCAATTAACTGTCTGACAGTGATCACTTCCAGTGACCACCTTATTGCTAGCACAGAGATCCACTTGGTGTGGGGTTTCCAAAAGTGCAATTGAAATCTATCTAAGAAAAGTAAAATTGAACCACATTCTACAGTCTTTCGTACCTTGATATTATTTACACCACATCTTTGATTGTTAAAAGGTCTAAACTTTATGGTCAACTAAACCTTCTTTCCCCATTAAAAGAAATAATGTAATTGAAACCCTACCCTGCAAATAAGTCTCTCCCACAAATTTTTGAATGAAGGTGATTCTTGAACTTGTGTATGTATATAATGTACACACACAGAGTTTAATAGGCAAATCAAAACAGTGATTCACACAGCAATTAAAGTTTTTTCACCTTTTCAGCATACAGGACTAGTCCCAGCATTGTCGTTAAGCCACTTCCATGTCGGAAATAATCCAAAACTTGCAAACCATCTTCATCACAATTTGAGCATTGCCTATAAGTTGCGGCAATGAACTCTTCTGCAACAGCATTAGCAACTTGTCGTGAGTCTCTATAGAAGGATTAGCAAAGGATTATAAAAGAGACTAAAAGTTAAATGTTTGATGAGAGGATAAAGTATTAACTTTTCTTATGACAGAATTATCGCCAGGGGTGTTGGAACACTGATAAATGAATGAAAAAGCTTATATTTGGGGAATTCATAGCTTCTCAACATGTGTGACTAATCATACAAGTGACTGAGATAAAGTAAAACTAGTTCACCTAAACTCAAGGACCTTTGATTGCCAGGGTTTATCTGCCGACAGATAGCTTCCAAGCAAGAACATTATGGCTTCATATAACGTTTCCCTTTTTTCCTAGAATCAAAATGGAAAATAATTCATTACAGCAAGTAAATTAGAACAAGAAAAATAAATTTGAACATCAGTTCAAAAATTATAATTTAATCAGCCTTAAAATTCTTACTAAAATCAGCAATAAATGTCAAAAGTGATGGGTACAATAATTCTATTGGAACTGCATACAAAGTGTAGGGGAGAAACACTTGCACCTTTCATGCTAAAGCTCTGTGGTTTCAACTCCAGAGAAGAAGTAGATAAATATGGGATGTTGAAGGACCACTTGCAATGTAGGTGAATAAGCTTTTTCAAATACTACAACAAAAGAAAGAGGCACATCTAATCTACAAAGCTCTTTAGTGTAGTGTAGTGTGCACATGTGCCTTTTGTATTTTATGTCTGTGGTTCCAACTCTAAACAGAGAGTTCCAAAATTTAGAGTTGAAAAACCCTGGCTCTTTGTGGCTCATATAACCACTAAAATTGCAGAACAGTACATTTGTATGTGAAATAACCCATAAGTACATGATGAACAACACTTTTGCAGGGGCAACCACAGCACAGTCAGATTTTGGTTTTTTTTGAAGTAATAAACTAAGTAGCCTCTAAAATTGCTTCTGAAAAATGAAACCTCAAAACATTTACTTCAAAGGGACTTTGTTGGTTTTTTTAAAATACATAGGACATAACACTTAGACGAGGGTGGGTTGGCCAAGGTATTAGTCATAGGGTTTACTATACTTCTATACCTCTTCGTTCTCTGCTGCCAGATGTGCATTCCATTTAGTAATGATTATATTAAACGTGCCATTGCCTTCACTGCATTCGGTGACTTTGCCATCTGCTTCCATGTTTGATGGGTATCTTCAGACTGTTTTTGAGTCAAGTCTCTGTTTCACCCCTTTGTCTGTCCCGTTAGTAGGGCCTAGACTAGTAGAACCTTGGGCCTAGGCCAGCAGCAGGAGACAGGCCCATCTATCTAGGTCAAATTTTAAGACATAAAAAGTAATCTTAGAATGTCGATGATCAGATACTTTGCTTTATTTGCTTAAATGTCAAAGATTACACAAACTTTATAAGAATATCCATTAACTGTTCACGAAAGAATAGAAGTTGCTCGATTCCTCTGCCTTCGCCTTCCTGCCTGGTAGATTTCAATTTCTTCACACTGGTCTATTATGTTGTTGTTGCTGTGGAAGATGTTCTTTTCGGTTTTCCTGTGTATTTTCTCATGGGGACCTTTTTCCTAAAAGGGTGTCAATAAATTTAGCACATCGTAAACAACCTATAATTGTTTTGAATTGTTCATTAAG
>JAACYV020001573.1:0-14697 GCA_009936425.2 Chrysaora fuscescens
TTGTTGGAACCGATTTCCTTGCCTTGCAGAATGTGTGGGTCTCTATCCAGGGTCTTTAATGCCATAGTACACTTCAGCTTTGTTCGGTTGTTCTTGAAAGATAAAACCATTATAATATTAAATTCTTTGAGTAATCAAGCCGCTTGTGTAGGCAAAACCCCAAAGAGACATGTCTGCACGATAAACTAAATCGTATTATGATTGAAATTTATGATAATAATGCAGGTGTCTTAAAATGATTAATATTTGTTCTTGATACAAAAGACTGAATGATTAAAAAGGAATCCTCTCTTTTCCTGTGATTTTTACAGTGACTCACGTGGAAGGTGCGTAATCTGCGTTGTAACTTAAACAAGCAGCAACATGCGTTTAAATCATTAAGTTTCATTTGAGATAACGAAATACAAGTATTGAATTTACTATCTGCTCGATAAGAAAGAACTTGTCAATCAAGAGAAGAAGCAAACTTGGGTTTTAAAAGAAATGTCTGCGGCAAAAGATGGCGTGAGATTTACTGTCATCAAAGCAGATAAGGATGATACCAACGTACAAATATTGCAACCAAGAAAGGCCACAGCAAAAGTAGAAGGTAAAGGAAAAACTTGCAGCATAGAAAGTATACATTAAATTCCCATTAGCTTGTAATTCAACCAATTTTATCATAAAATCACTTGACCGTGAATGGCGCCAAAATTTGATATTGTTGTTGCTGACTTGTTGGTGGTTGGTGCCTTACAAAGTAACATTTTTCTTAATTTTTAGTCTCCCCTGATAATGGTGTGCAATCTGCAACTAATTCAACAAAAGAACCATTAATTAATAGACATGATGCGTCTGCAAATAACGATACTGGAAATCTTGCTCTCTACGAAGTAAGTGTTTTAATTGTGAATTCATTTTCAAAAGGAAGGCCTAGGAAGGGAGGCCAAAAAATAGGGCCTAACTAAATTGCTTGGGACTGACTGTCTGGAAAATTGCATAAGAAACGGGGTTTGCAGAAAATAAATTGAAGTTTGTTAATTGTCTGTTACATGCTACTTAAGCTCATATTGTCAATCTGTAACTTGAAATCTCGTTTTATAGGAAGACATACAAAAAAGACCAAAACTTGCTACATTACTTGCCACACTTTCCAATTATGATGTCACAATTCCAGTATCAAAGAATGCAGGAGATCAGAATGGTAAATCAAATACAAAAAATCAGCAGGTATACCCAATAAAATAATCTCATTTTTGTCAAATCCAACTTCAATTCAAACTGTGTTAAATTATTAATGAAAATTATTGTATAATTCAGATCACATTGTATTAAAGATTTGTGATGGTTGGCACTTACAGGATTCAACCACCACTTCATGAAAAAATTATTATTCCTTACTCTTGCTAAGCCAGATAAAAAAATATTTTATTTTGCTACAAACTGACCGAACAATGTTTTTAAAGTGGGTGCAGGCAGCTTGTGCAATGTGGTTTCTTCTTTATCCCTTTGACCTTGCTTTGGTCAAGGCAGTATTTTTTATTGGGTTTTTCTAGTGATGTTAGAATCATAATGCTCAAAACAATCACTCAAACATCCAATTATGGAGAGTTGGGGACATTGTATCGGATGTTTACATGCTTGAAGCAAGGACGCTAGAATCCTTGAAAAACATTTTTAAAAATGAAAAAGTTCACTGAAATTATCTAGCATAATGGGGTCTCTGCCTCTGTGGCTCACGCGCCCCTGACTGGGTATGGGAGCATCCATTTAAAACTGCTGCCCATCATGGGAGCAGGATCCTAGCTTACTTTCACTCATGCCATTATGCAAAGTAATAGTATGCATAGTAACATTGACTCATTGTTTCTTTCTTTAAGGTGGTTAAGATGGGAACACTTGCTGGGGTATACCTTCCATGCTTACAGAATATATTTGGTGTAATTCTATTCATTCGTCTTTCCTGGATTGTTGGCACTGCTGGAGTTTTTCAGAGTTTCATGATTGTATTGCTTTGCTGCTGTTGTGTAAGTTTTTCTTGCAAACATTATATTTTTAAGAGAGTGTAAGGGTCTTTGTTATTGTCCATATCTGGATTTAGTTGTTTTTTACTTGCAGCATGGTAGCTTGTGCCACTTTGCACCTTGCCCCTTACATCACACCACAAACAAAATATGATGTTTATAAATTTGAAAAATTAATTTTTTGTAGACAATGTTGACTGCTTTATCAATGAGTGCCATTGCAACTAATGGAATGGTTCCAGGTAATAACATTGTTATTTGTAATTGAATTTGATTACTGAAACTGATCATAAAGATAACCTATGTTTGTTTTTATGTGGTGTTGCCATTCGCTCAGACAATCTTAACAGTCATTGATTTGGTTAGAATGATGATTATGAACTTTTAACCTTGTTTATTGCAACTTTCAGTAACTTGTTGATTAATGATTAAAAATATATCATCTTTATCCTGTAGGTGGTGGGTCATACTTTATGATATCAAGGAGTCTTGGTCGTGAATTTGGTGGAGCCGTTGGTATATTGTTTTATCTTGGAACAACATTTGCCTCTTCAATGTATATACTTGGTGCCATTGAGATACTGTTGGTAAGATTTGTTTCTTTTTCTTGTATGTGATATTATATTGCTGATAACCTCTCTCAAAGGGGGAGGGGAAAAAATTATTATGTTGTTTTCTTGATTAGTTTCATAGATAGACGTTTGCTAGTTATACCATATTTTCACCATTCCATATACTTTTGTTATTCTTCTAATAAATCATATCTATTGTAGACATATATAGCTCCAAATATGTCTCTTTTTGGCGACGTTGCTGGGGGTGGAACCCAGTCCTCTGCGATGCTCAACAATATGCGAGCATATGGAACAATACTCTTGATAACTCTTGCTTTCTTGGTCTTTGTTGGTGTCAAAATTGTGAATAAATTTGCATCACTATTCTTGATGTGTGTATTACTTTCGATTCTTGCGATCTACGTTGGATTTTTTTCTATTCACGCCAGAACGTCACCCAAGTAAGATTCTCTTGATTCAGCACTTTTTTGTAGCTAACTTGTTTTGCAAATTTTTGAAATTTAAAATGGGTCAGTTCATTTCAATTGCATCCAGATATTATTATGGCCGTTCTTCAGGAAAAAAACTTGATTTTCTTTCAACGTTTTCTAGCGTTTGCTACGTTGGTGAGAAATTTATTGCAAAACAACTTTATGATTCTTGCTCGAAAAACGACTCGAAACTGGCACATCATTTTATGAAAACTCAGTCTTCTTATATTTATTGGAATAAATCCGCTGTTTTTACAATAAATGGTGCACCAGGAATAACAAGTGGACTCTTTTCAGGTATAAAAATATGTTTAATAAATCCAAACCTTTTTCTTGACCATTTTGTTTGTTTGTTTCGCTGTTTGTTTCGTTAGTAAATTATTGAAGTGGCGGGTTCGAGCACGGAAAATCTAGCCTTCTGATTAAATTCACTGACCATTTTTAAGAGTTGTTTATATTTTCATAATTATAGACAATGTTGACAGTCAATACCTGAAGAAAGGACAAACTGTTAAAGGAAGGAATCCTGATGTCTCGGGAAATATAATAGCTGATATTACATCAAGCTTTACCGTTCTTCTTGCAATCTTCTTCCCTTCAGTTACAGGTAATCAAGTTTTGTGAACTTCAATTCATTACTCTCGCACTGTGAAATATCTGAGCAATAAAGCTTAAAGCTGTTTCTCCTATTTCAATCCTATTTTTATCTTCAGGAATCATGGCTGGCTCTAATAGATCTGGAAACCTAAAAGATGCCCAAAAGTCCATACCACGTGGTACAATTGCTGCTATAGCAACAACATCATTTGTCTGTATCCTTTCACTTCTCGAATTTTTGTCTTTTCATATAAAAAGTTATCATAAATCTTTATGATGTCTTGGCATATTTATATCGATCGTGCTCCTTTTTCGCCTCAAAATTTATCATCTTGTAGTTACGGAGCTAAAATTTCGTTAATAAGTAAACATCGAAAGATCATCAAGTAAAACAGTGCATATTTTCAAAAATTATTTTCAATTCTTAACAATTTCTAAGATTTAACATCGGTACTATTATTCGGTGCAACTATAACTGGTGATCTACTGCGAGATAAGTAAGTCTTTAATCAGCATATCTAGACACGTCATCGTACATAGAGATAGATACATCAGTATCTGCCTTGAAGAGTATTTTAGCTTCTCTACCTAAATTCTCGATTGCTACTTAATAAGATGCCAAAATGATTTTTTACCAAGAATTAAACAAATTTCGACATCTAAGTAAAATGATTTTTTAAGTAGAACGCATATTGTTTATATAATCCACTTTGTTATTATATTCATTTACAGACAAGGTGAGAGCATTGGTGGCTCTTTGATCGTTGCAGACATAGCATGGCCAAGCAAATGGGTCGTTCTTATAGGATCATTTCTTTCTACTGTTGGTGCAGGATTGCAGAGTCTCACAGGGTAAGAAATTGTATATTTAGGAATTCATTAATGGACTCCTTCTCTTTAAAAACTCTAAGATGTCTTCTTCTTCTTTGATCATTGCAGTGCGCCTCGTCTACTGCAAGCAATTGCGAAAGATGGCATCATTCCCTTTCTTGGTGTATTTGCAACTTCTTCAAAAAGCGGTGAACCTCAGAGAGCTCTGCTTCTTACAATCGCAATTTCAGAAATCGGAATCATCATTGCAAGTCTTGATGCTGTTGCTCCTATTATTACAATGTAAGACTTATTCTATTATTTTAGATTATTTTATTTTCATGTGAAACAGAGTGCAACATCAGATGAAATCCAGATATCAATTATTTTTCATTTTAACATGACTGCATATTGTCAAAAATATTTTGTGCTATTTAGATTGAATACAGTTAATCAAAGTCAGAATAGGTTTGATCTGTTTGTTTACATTCGGTGGATAATTTTTGTTTAAGGTTCTTCTTGATGTGCTATGGATTTGTTAACTTCGCGTGTGCTTTGCAGTCTTTACTCAAGACACCGAACTGGAGACCTAGATTCAAGTTCTATCACTGGTTTGTTGACTTGATGTCTTTCCTTCGATGATTCTTCTATGATTCCTTCAATGATTACTGGTATCGAGGCTGCATCACTCACGTGATCAGCCTATTGTAGACAAATAAAAAGAGAATCAAGATTATTGCATATATTTACATCCAGTATATTCTACTCGTTGAAATGGGAAATAAACAGAAACCACTCAGGGAAATGCTGAAAACATGACTTCATTGTATATTTGAGTAATTATATGTTTGTTGTTATTAGGTTGACATCAGCACTGGGAGTGATATTTTGCTTGTGTTTGATGTTTATATCAAGTTGGTATTATGCATTAGTAGCAATCGTCCTTGCTCTAATTATTTATAAATATATCGAGTACAGAGGGTGAGTTTTATCTCTAATTAATTCATCTGTTTCTATTAGATTGTGAACGCACAAGGCCTTCCTAAATCATGCTTAAAACTAGTAGATAATATTGATTTGCTTTAAATCATATCATTTCATATCATACTTTTCATTTCCACTGCAAAGTTACAGCATTCTAGGATTTCTTCATGGCCTTTCATTTTTTCACTTGATGCAGTTTTTGTTTACGCTAAGTTGATTGACGTTTAGAAATTTTAATTCATGTTTTTTTTGTAATTGAGGCTGGTGATAAACTTGCCTCCAATCTTTTTCCGATCTCCAACTCAATCATTTTCCTTTTTCAGAGCGGAGAAAGAATGGGGTGATGGATTGCGAGGATTATCCCTCAGTGCTGCAAGATACAGTTTGCTTAAACTTGAAGAAGGATCATGGCATACAAAGAATTGGAGGTATCTCCCCTTTTAATTCTTTAAAATATCAATAAACTAGGAGCTGATGATGTTTCTAGTACCACACCCTCAAAACATTTTAAAACAATTTTTTACTTTATTGATCATAGTTCTTAGATAAAATGCTTTTCTTCTAGGCCTCAAGTTCTGGTTTTATGTACGACAATGAATAACGCAGAAGTTGACGAGAAATCAAAAAAGGTTTTATCTGTTGTTAGTCAGCTAAAAGCAGGTAACTTGTTGCCACTTATTGACTTTTTATCTCACTGTTTGCCATGTCAGTTATCTGTTATAACGTCGTTGTTACTATTACATTACTTCACATAAATCAAGGGTCTGTTCCTGCCCTGTCGCTATATATCGGGAACAATTGGCGAATCTCGTACCCAGAACATCATCCGCTCCTAGCAAAAACTCAAAATCACGAACTTAAATCGTAAGTGAGATCTATCGAAATCATCATTTGAAACGCAACTTTGATTTTCTTTATCAACAGGTAGGGGCTTGACTATCGTTGGTTCAGTTGTCCATGGAGATTATGTTTCAAGTATGGTAGAAGTTGACGAAGCGAAAGAGGTATTAATTTCCCGTTGCTATCGTCAATTATTTAGTCATTTCTCTTGTTTAGCAAGAAAAGGTAGTCAAATATATTCTTTATCATCTAAAGAAGCAAATCTTAAATGCACCAGAAGAGAAGCAAAATTTTGGAGCCTAATTTCTCTGATTTTTTCTCCTTCATTGACCCTTCCGTTAAATGCTTAATTTTGGATCCTTTGCTAAAAATATTGCTTGATCAGTTGGCGTGTTCCTTCATTCCTGTGAAATTTATTTTAAATTTTAAGAATTTGCAAGAAGTGATGAAAGAAACAAAGTTGAAAGGTTTCTGCAAGGTGGTTGCTGCAAAAGACCTTTCTGAAGGGTATTCATTTCTGTAAGTATTAGACAATTAAAAAAACGATGAAAATATTTTCATTCATCACTTACCTGTAAGACTTTGTCTGGGTTTTATTTTGTATTTTTTTCATGTTTATTTTTCAGCATTCAAAGTGGCGGACTCGGTGGACTAACCCCAAATACTGTGGTTGTCACGTGGCCTCAAGATTGGAAAGAAAATCTAACTCAAACGGCGTTTATAAGTTAGTCACTTTTCCGTGGTTGTTGTTGTTGACTCTGTTTTGTTTCTAAATGGTTTCTTAAATATGTATTCATTGTTGTTTTGTTGTTGTTGTGTGCAGATACTGTCCGTGTGACAACAGAGAGACATGAAGCCCTTGTTGTTGTAAGGGATGGTGAGTCCTTTCCAAGTCGCAAAGATCGTCAAGAAGGCAACATTGATGTATGGTGGGTTGTGCATGATGGTGGCATGATGATACTCATGATGTTCCTTCTCAAGCAGCATAAGATATGGCGCAAATGCCATCTTAGAATTTTCACCGTTGCTCGTATCCTTTAAGAAATATCTAGTTCGAGTTATTTTTTTCATAGTTATTATTGTAATGCTTTTCTTTATTTGTCATAATATTGTGAAAGAAACAAGCCTTGTTTAAGATTATCCTTAATACCACTGCAAAGAAATGGAAGACAACAGCATACAGATGAAAAAAGATCTTTCAAAGTTTCTTTACAATTTGAGAATATCAGCAACAATCGAAGTTATTGAGATGGTATGAATAAGATATATCATGGCATTACTGTTCAGTCACCTGTTTCCGAATCAACTCGGCCAACTAATGTTTTGATTGAGTTATTCTGTTAGCTTTACTACTTGATATTCCAAGTAGTTCAGCAATTTTATCCACCGGTCACCGTAGTTTTATTCTTTCTGGCTCAGCAAACAGTAATACTTTCGTGTTTTTTGCATTACTAACATGACCAATATACCTATTGACTAGGTATGTTGTTCCGAAGAATTATCTTCTCGAGCTGTTCTTTGAATATAAAAAGGCTTGATCTGCCTCTTCATCTACATTTTCTCTTTCCAGGCTATTTCTTCGTTTCCATTCTCCTTTTTAATGCTTCGTAGACATAAGAAATGCCATAATTCAAACCTTTTTTTAAATCTGTATTTGGATTTATGTAGCATCATTGTAGACCACCATGCCATTAGAATTGACTAATGTTTTTTTATTGAATTTTAGCTTGATCACGATATTTGTGCTTACACGTATGAAAGAACATTGATGATGGAACAGCGTAAAGTAATTTTAGAAAAGATGAGGTTGTCAAGAAGAGAAAGTCGTGTTGAAGTAAGCAGGTTTTGTTCAATCCCCCCATCTTTCTCGATTAATTTTCATCCTCTTCACATCAGTTAAGTAGCTTCTAGTTTATGTTTTGATGCTTCTTGGATTTTACAAATCGCTACATGCATCCATCTTCTGATACATTAGAAGCAGATAAGAAAGGGATATCTTTTATAAGAAACTAACAACTTTTTCATGGCTAAAACAATAGCAGAATTTATAGCAATAGGCTAGATTCATAATGGTGAGAAAGTGGATTATTTTATATCACAATTTTCTATGATTTTTTGTTATTGTAATGATTCGATTCAAATTTATAAATATTCTTTAAAAGGTTCAAACAATTGTTGAATCTGCTCACAAGCCAAGATCGGAGACAGTTCTTGCAATTACTGAAGAAGAAGATGACGAGGAAGAAGAAGATAAAGAAGATGGTCATGAAGAAAATGAAACTTTAGTAAAAATTGAATCAGGAAATACAAATGAAACAACTGAATCCGTGGCGAAGAAAGAGAGCTCAGCCTTTCCAAAGTCATCACATGAAAAACCGTAAGCAACGCACAGATATTATAAGTTGATGTAGTCTGCTTGAAGATGAAATTTTGTGTTTTAAAATTAAGAATCTTATAATTAAGAATCTGAAGCTCTACAATGAAAAGGGATTTTGTGAAGTAGTGGCAATTCATCTTGATACAGAAAAGATTAATTGTAGCTAACAAATGCCATTATTTTTATCACGGGCTCATTAGAAATTCAATTGAAGAAACCTTTAACTTAACCTTGTCTGCCTTTCTAAGCTATTTATCCGATGTAGATTGTTATCGTCTTTCTTGCTCCAGGAAAGGCGTAAACCTGCGACGAATGAATACAGCGGTTAGGCTGAACGCAGTTATCAAAGAGAAATCGCAGGATTCTAAATTAATCATGGTTAATCTTCCAACTCCACCAAGAAGCTTGCAGAATCAAGAACACTGTATCTTTTCCTCCCTTCTTCGAATGCAATTTGTTTGCTAATAAGGAACAGTACAAAGTTATGTCTATATTTTCGTCCTGTTTTTAGGGCAGTTTTTTGTCACTGCAGGAAATGTTGCATTTCTAAGCACAGCACTCGATATTTGCTTTTTTGAGTTTTGCTACACTTGTGTCCCTTATGCGTTATGTTCTTAATCGAGCTTCTAATACTCATATGTCTTTCTACGGATTAAATATCATATACTACTTGGCTGGAGCTAGTTGTCTATTAATTTTTTATTTCTTGTGTTGTCAATTACTTGTTTATAAGCATTATGCTGCTGCTAACTCTAACTTTTCCTTCATTAAAAAAATCAGACATGGAATTTGTTGATGTGCTCACAGAAGGCCTTCACAGGGTAATCATGGTTCGTGGAGGAGGACATGAAGTCGTAACTATTTATTCCTAGCTATCCTAGTTACATTTTAACATGGGATGCTAAGTGTTTTGTTAAAAAATGTTGTTTGTTTGTTCAGTTTAACATTTATTTTTTGCTTGGTGTGTTAGTATTAACGAATTCCAGTTGATTTATTAGAATTGAAATCATTATTGGGTTATGAACTAAGCACATATAAGATGCATGTTATTAAACGATTTGTGACAATGCCACGTCGTCTTCTTACATATGCAAAGGTTCTAATGGCAGACAGTCGCGCAGCTGATGAATTGCAACTTATGGCAGCTGGTAAAAAGCAATCAACTTCTCCGTTCTTTTTTTATATTTTCAATAGACTTATGTTATTATGTTGTTAGAAAAATACTTGTAGGCATAAAATAATCACATTCGATTTTGATTTCTACAATCAAAATGTTATGATTTTAGTATTTCAGTTTTCTGAGGCATAATTTCAATCAATTTTATTTGATTTAAACTATAGGAAAATAGCCTCATCTACAACTATTTTACTAGCTAATGGCCAATACGTCAGTTCTGCAAAAGGGTCATTGACCAAGTAGTTAAATTCTAATAAAAACACTAAAAGTCCTCATCATAAATACATCTAAAATACGTCATCTATTCACCTATGTCTTACTTGAAGGAGTCCACAATTTTTCTCACGAAAAAGATATTAGTCTATGATTCACTTCTACATTGCATATTTACAAAGGTAGAAAATTGCATTGTTTTGGCTGGTATTCATCGTCTTCCTTATCAAATAACTTTGGTTTTAGAGCAGGAATATTGTTAACAATATCCCTGAATAGTGTCAAGCTGACTTGCTCTCCTCTCCTTGGACGTAGGCAAGTTTTAAGTTCCTTCAATTTAGCCATCATGCTGCCTGTTCATTACCCTGGGTGCCTGTTCGTGTATCTTGAAGTTTGTTGCAAATCTTACAGCTCTTTTTTGAATTTTTTCGAATAACATTTCTTTCTCGTCGTTTTTCGATTGATTTCTCATAGCCAGAGGTTCCCTCTTTTCCACTTTATAGCTCCTTTCATTCGCGATGAGAAAACGTTTGAAATGATTAAAGTTTCTTCGCAATAAAATAGAGAATTTTTTTGGTTATCTGGAGTTTTATTTGCTTTGTTCAGCTAATCCTTTGCACAATATAACCGACTAATGGAAATAAACGAGACTAAAATAGTAAAGTTGTTGATTTTAAGTCTCAGATGTCATCGGATATGAAAATATATAACTAAACAGATTCACAAACGACATTTGCTTCTAACTCAATCCGTCGGATTTTTAAGCAACAAACGTGTTTTTTTTCTGAAAATCAAACAATTATAACAATTAACAATGCAAGCAAAAACTACAAGAAAACTTCATCAGATAACCAACCCACTGCAAATTTTCATTTTATTAACACATATCTTCTTGTTAGCAGTTCTTGTTTGGCAATAGCTTGAGTTTCAAAAAAATCTATACTTTCTCAGGTGTTTGGATTATTTGTGATTAGTTTGCTTGCAACATAACTTACATTGCAAGTATCGTAATTTTATATATTTAACTCTTAGTTTTACAAAATTGACCTGAATTGAACTCTTAAACCTGTTTGCTCCTTTAACAAACAAAATCAACTGAAAGTGCAGTCACCGGATTAAATAATTGTATTCAGCAGCTCTAATATTTAACATCTCAATGCAAATGTCTTTCTTATCAAAATGGAAAAGAATTTTCTTCGCTTTCACTTAGAATATTAAGTAAATTTAATTTGTATTCACAGGTAACCAAGAACCCGCACAGACTGTTTTGAAAAGCTGATAGCGGTGTGTGATGTTGCTTGCATTACAATGAAACGGTAATTTCACTACTTATTATTATCATTTCCTTATTGAAACCAAGTTGCTTGCTAAGCCATTTTTTTCGATCCCTTCAAGTTTGACCTCAGCATGTTCGTTTGGGATAACCTTGAAAGGAAGTAATTGAGACAAATTTGTCATGCTCTATATTGATGGATATATGGTAGAGCATTCATGTTAAAAATGTTTGCAATTTTGCCCGCTTTGTAGGTTTAATAATTTATGAAATAATACTGTTTTTAGGAAATATTTGATTAATTATTAAGATGTTTTATTCTATCGTAGAATTGCTTTATATGTAACTCACATTTTCCATTTGCATAAAGTAATGAATTAGCTTCAGAGGTCGATAGATGCTTGAAGGCAATTCATGTCTACTGTTTGCGATGGAAGAAACGAAATGGGTCAAATATGGTATTCTTTTTTTCGATTCTGCTTTTTTAGCGACTTTTGTGTTATTGTCGCAGATAAGAATTCTATTCTCCGTGATTTATAATTCATTTTATTGCTCTTTCAATTCCTGAAAATAAATAAAATGATATATTTCAAATATGAATTAATCTGAAACTTCCAACTCCTATTTCAACCTTCCTTTTCAAAATAGTTTGAGACTTACGCTTACATTTCTTTCTTCAATAGATGTCTTTTAATATAACAAGGAAAGAAGCCGTTTTTCTAAATTGATGGCACAGATATGATTACTAACCATTTCAAGGTGGTTTTTCTGATCGTGGTGTTAAGCTGCAGGTAAAGAATTATTTTAACATTTTGTTATTTAAATATGGCAATCTTTGTTTGAGCAGCAGTTCGTTCAATTTTGAAATAACGAGCAGTGCCAACCGTTTCTTCAAACTGTTTGTCTTAATTGTAGGTATCTTATAAACTATTGGGTGTATTTGTACCTGAATCCAAACTCAACCAATATATATTTGTATATGCGTATATAGCATTTCAAAAGGGGCATACGCAAATAGTCTTACTATTGATTATGGTTTTAGCAATCATAGCAAGGCATCAAGCAATTGCACCCCCTTCCTTTGCAAGTTTGAAAACATTACTACGTTTGTATTTTTGCAAGCCACACCCAGAGCAGAGACTGTGCATAGCTAGATTGTGAAAATTTATTTTCCAGCTGGGTCCTATGTAATAATAACTCTACCATTGAAACGACAAAGACTCCTTATCAAGGCAAGTAATTCCTTTTCCTGCCTCTTTCATGACGAGAAAGATAAAAGTAGATTAGTTAGACTTTTCTCTTTACCAATTTAATTTAACGAAACTCCAAATATGACAACTAAAAGACATACATGATTTGTATCTGAAGCAATAAACTCATTCGTGATCCAATGTTTGTAAAATTTCATGACTTTTTATGATATTAATGCAGTGTTCTTCTATCATTGTGTTTTGTCGTTTAATATGTCGATTTTCAGCGATGCAATATAATGGGGAGAGGTTGAACAGAATCTTAAGCAATTATGATCGCAAAATACGGCCTAACATTTATGGTAAGTGTAAGTGTAAAACAAACTGAAATATCTCGTTTTTATCTTTTTCATTTAATTTCACATTGATGCATTAATCATAACTTAGTACATATTTACATGTCTTGATCCGTTTAATCAATACATCTAAATTTGTCCATTACTTTAGGTCCAGCAACAAATGTTGAAGTAGAAATGAAGGTTGTTTCATTTGGCCCTGTGCATGAGAGTGAACAAGTAAGAAAAATTGTCACTCAGACATCACTTTGACTTAGAGCATTGCCTAAGATACAAATAGGTAGCAAGCTTGCAGATAGAGATTACCTATAAATACTGTGATTCTAAACCAAACTAGCAGACAACCCTTTGAATGACCACATACATTACTAAAACTTGTTCGATTTATTAAGTAGTATTCGGTGTTGAAATTGTAAATCAAACATCACTTTGACTTAGAGTATTGCCTAAGATACAAATAGGTAGCAAGCTTGCAGATAGAGATTACCTATAAATACTGTGATTCTAAACCAAACTAACAGACAACCCTTTGAATGACCACACACATTACTAAAACTTGTTTGATTTATTAAGTAGTATTCGGTGTTGAAATTGTAAATCAAACATAAATTCTGATAGCTGAAATATGGCCTGAATGGGGACTCGATTTTCTAAAAGCTAATTTCTAAGTACAATAAATTTGTAACTGCTTTTTTTATCAATTTTGCCTTAGAGCTATCAGTTGGATATATATTTCCGACAATGGTGGCAAGACCCGGCAATAAGAGGAGCATTTAATCGCAGTCTTACTTTAGCTGTCGATGTTGGAGATCTGATTTGGAAACCAGATACATATTTTGTTAATGCAATGAAGGCTTCTTTTCAACATGTCACCAAAGATACAATGCGAGTTGTTCTGAAGCCAGATGGCAGTGTGTATTACAGTGCTAGGTTTTTAGAAAACATTTCTTTTCATCAATCATTTTTATTTCATTTTCGTAAATTTCACGTCCTTTTCATTCAATTTTATCTTCCTAATGGAGCATTCGGTAAAAAAACGAATTCAAATATTCAAAAACGTTTATCAAACATTTTCTATCTGATGGTGGCTTGATTTTCAAAGTATTTTGGTCATTAATATTTTTCTATTTTCAGAATAACGTTGAAACTGTCTTGTGTTATGGATTTTTCTCTTTATCCAATGGATACCCAAGCTTGTCCTATGTTGATAGAGAGCTGTACGTACCTTTTATTTACAGATGGCCTTTCACAGGCCTCTTGGTGAATATTGTCTTGGCTCCTGTCGAGAAATCATATCTGTAAGATTTAGAAACAGTGTAATGAAAAGCATATGTAACTTATAATAAACGAATTTTCTTACTTCAGATTCCTACACTAAAGAAGAAGTGTTTTATTCTTGGCATGAATCTGTTGGTAATTTGAGAAAAACGAAAGGTGTGGAATGGATAGCAACTGATGGACCTGTGTTCACATTGGTCGATGTAACTTCGGAGCAAAAGTTCTTCAGTAATAACAGTAAAGGTAAACATTCATCAATGTATCAAAGATTTACGTTTATTGTCCTTAGAATTAACTTAACATAATTTCATATTTGTGTTTACTATTTTCCTTATATCTCGAGTCAAGTTCTAATTAAAATGCAAATACCATTGGTTCGTTATTGGACAGTCGTGCTGTCACTTCAAGAGGGCGGGGGGTGGGGGGGGGGGGGAGAGAATGATAAGTAAAACGAGATTTCTGGTTGGAACATCTGTTATGTTTTCAGGATCTTATTCGAAACTCAATGTGACTTTCCATTTGGCAAGACGTCATGGTTATTACGTGTGGCAAAC